>JABUQX010079317.1:0-50000 GCA_015478945.1 Trachelipus rathkii | reverse complement strand
AATGCGATCACCACAAAAATGAGATCATTCGGATAAGATTGTGCTGAAGGCGATGTGAAGAGGTACAGTTAGCACATCAGGAAAGAACTTGCCACTAGAGCGGTCGACGATTGCCAACCAATCCACAAAATATGAAAGACTGTGAAGAAGGACAACGGGAGCAAAACACTGTCCTGGCATGTCGGGGAACCCCCGCGATACCATGAAAGACACTATCCAATGGAGGTGAGATTGTTACTGACCACACACGAAAACGAGTCAGGACACCTCCAGGAGGCGCACTCTACTAGATGAAGACCACCGGCCAAGGACGGGTTTGACATTCAAGTTTGGCGCCACGAGCATCCTCCGCCCAAACATGACGCCAGCCAGAGAGGAAGCCCGACGCAAAGAGATGGAGAAAATTCTTAGCAGGGAAATGGCCCAGGGCACAGCAGGGATGAAGGTATGGGCACACGACACCCCGGTGTGCAGCCCGCCTGCTTGGCTTCCCCCATCGGCCCGTTCGTTAGCAGGAACACCACATGGGAGGGAACCAACAGAACCAAATTTGTGGTTCTGTGCCAGGTAACAAGCGGAGGACTGGTTTTTGAATGGCACAGACCAAAGGTACAGGTCAATCCGCGTCAGCAACGCCTGAGGCGCCTCTGAAGAATCGGAAAAGATGGTTATAGTATAATATAATAATATAAGATGGTATAATAATAATAATAATAATAATAATAATAATAATAATAATAATAATAATAAAATAATAATAATAAAATAATAAAAATATTATTTGTGTCTCTGTAATGTTTCAAAAAAAAAAAAAAAAAGTGCCGAAAATGTGCTAACTCTATGGATATACCTTTTAGCTAATTCTTAATGTAAGCAAAAAAAAAATAAAAAAAAGAATCAAGTATTAACACTTACTTCTGAGCATACTCCACCAATAGTCATGACTCACTCCTACCCCGCGAAACCATGCGCTCAGTGTTGTGCGTGTTTCGAGCTATGTAAACAACCACTTCCCGTCAATCTCATCATGATGTTTTCTGCTGGACAAAACTTTAGCAACCCCAATGTGTGTCACGGTAGGCCCTGTGTAGGTTTGTAGTAATAAAATAATAATAATAAAATAAATAATAATAATAATGAATAATAATAATAATAATAAATAATAATAATAATAATATAACGCCCAAGGAGTTCCATGGTAGCTCAGAGTACTAAAGCTAGTCTTTTCTCATTTAAATATCTTAATTTTCCTCTCGCGAGAGCAAGAGTTCGAATCACAGTCTGGCTATCTGAACGGACACAAAAAATGTATTCATGAAGGAGATTTTTGTAATATTAACTACAGTTTAGGCATAATGAATACATTAATCTTCAATACCCTCACGTCCGCTAAAAACATAGCCAACATATACAACAGAACAATTTATTATAAACTATCTCTCTCTCTCTCGTCTCTCTCTCTCTCTCTCCTCTCTCTCTCTCTCTCTCTCTCTCTCTCTCTCTCCTCTCTCATCTCTCTCTCCTCTTCTCTCTCTCTCCTCTCTCTCTCCTTCTCTCTCTCTCTCTCTCTCTCTCTCTCTCTCTCTCTCTTCTCTCCTCTCTCCTCTCTCTCTCTCATCTCTCTCTCTCTTCTCTCTACTCTCTCTCTCTCTCTCTCTCTCTCTCTCTCTCTCTCTCTCTCTCTCTCTCTCTCTCTCTCTTCTCTCCTCTCTCTCTCTCTCTCTCTCTCTCTTCTCTCTCTCTGCTCTCTCTCTCTCTCTACTCTCTATCTCTCTTCCTCCTCTCTCTCTATCCTATGAGATTCCCTATACTCCTTTTCTAAGCTTCGCGCTTCCTTCATGAATAATAATAAAATACAAATTACTTACAGCATGACATTTCCGATGAAGTACCAAATCTTTCTGTCGCCATCTGAAGTGGCCCCAAATCAAAAACATTACAGCCATTTCTTGCCTCTTGAATCTAAGAGACAAATAATAATAATAATAATAATAATAATAATAATAATAATAATAATAATAATAATAATAATAATAATAATAATAATAATAATAATAATAATAATAATAATAATTTCCTAGTTCATTAAGATATAGTTAGCGTTTCCAGAAGCCCCGAGTGCAACCCGTGAGCAAAATCGGACTCGGTGATAAGCTGCGAATTGAAAAAAAATTACAATTAACCAATTCAGAAACAGGGAAATTTGAGACCTGGAGACGGCCGAGCGCTGCCCGTTCGGATTAATCTGAGCGAGAGTGTAAACAAACCTTATACTTATATGTATCTATTTTATGAAATGATACGATATATTAGTATCCTTAATATAATCCTTTGTTGGTAAACAAAGTATTCTTCCGCGCAGCCCGCCCGTTTATTAATTCCCGAAATCGAGAATGTAACGACGGGAGAAGGCAACATTTTACGAATCATCTGTCATATATTTTGTGCCAAAGACTTAAAAACATTAATTTTCCTTTACTTCAAACAGTTTTCTTTAAATCTGGCAACCATCCACTAAAGACAAATTTTTCTTAATCATCTTCTTGATCCAATAGGTAAAAATAGCCAAATTTATGCTTTCCGGACTCCAAAACGTCCCTCTTTAATCAGGCAACTTTTTCTGAATCATCCGCCTCTTAGTAGTATCAAGAAATACAGTACATCTTAAGTAAGTATTATTCTTCTGTTGCTGGATAGTCACACTACACTGTAATTCCAACATTTTAAGCAAAAACCAAGTACGTTTTGCTAATCCTGTAAAACCTATTTCTTCAACAATATATTGCAAAAGCAACTTCTCTCGTCTGTCTATTAATCTTTGCTAAATATCCAATGAAAACTGGATGGTCCTCATCTAAAAATAGAAGCCTGACCTTTTAAAACCTCGGTATCAGGAAACAGTTATACTTCCTAAAATCTAGAACCTCCGACTCTTAATACTTACTTTCACAAACCAAAGCGTTCTTCCAATTGTAGAACCCTGAGCTTTTAATTTCCTTTCAAAATTCTAAGCGCTCTCCAATTTAGAATTATGACTTTTAATACTCGTTTAGAAACCATTAGGCTCTTCTAATCTAGAATACTTGGACTTTTAATACTCCTTTTAGAAACCATAGGCTCTTCTAATCTAGAATACCTTTGGACTTTGATTCCTTTTAGAAACCATAGGCTCTTCTAATCTAGAATGACTTCGACTCTATTAATACTCCTTTTAGAAGACCATAGCTCTTCTAATCTAGGAATACTTGGACTTTTAATACTACCTTTTGGAAACAATTAGGCTCTTCTATTCGTAGAAACTTGGACTATTAATACTCCTGTTTAAAAACCCAGTTAGGCTCTTTAATCTAGGAAGTAATTGGACTTTTAATACTCCTTTAGAAACCATAGGCTCTTCTAATCTAGAATACTTGAACTTTTTTAGATTTCATTCAGAAAAAAATAGGTCTATTCCAATCATTACAAAATTCCTTATTCCACCATTGAAACTTCAGTATCTCATATTATTTCAAACTTTTAAAACACAATCTCCCATTTACATCCTCCTTTTACTTTTCTTGTTGGCTACTCAACCAATTACTTTATTCACATTTTTCATATATTTTAAAGATATTTGCAGTTGTTAATAAATACTAATGCATATTTTATCTCTCTCTCTCTCTCTCTGTCTTTCTGTCTCTCTCTCTCTCTTTGCATAACAATTCACTTCACTATTATACCAACATTCTTCTTTACCAACTTATTATTTTCAATATTTTTATCCTCTTTAATAAACAATAAGCCAAATACAACTCGCATCTTTATTTCTTTATGAAGACCTCAAACTTATATCAATAATATAAACTCCCAACTACTACTACTACTACTACTAATAATAATAATAATAAACTTACCTCTTCCTCTGTAAAACGAGGTCTTAATACCGCATCTCCCAAAATTTCAACGGCCTTGTCTAAACCAGTGGTCTCCACTGATGTAGCATATATTAATGTATCTCTAAAATAAAAAAAAATGAATGTTATCTTTCTTGAACAAAAACTATAAACATACAGGAAAATGAATGAATCTTTAAAAAGAATTTACACTATAAAATTCTTACAACCATATCAACAACACAAGTATGCAAGATGTCCACAACATCCACAAACATTTTGGATCAAATATCTGATACACACATTCTATACTCCAAATGATTTTTTTTTTTTTTTTTTTTTTTTGTAATTTACCACCACCAATAAATTGAAAAAAAAAAAAACAAAAAAAAAACACCCAAGCCCAAGAATAACACAATTCTTTCAAGTGAGCGCAGACACTGCCTTTAAAGAGGGAGATTAAATACAGAAGAAAACAAGATGATTGCAGGGAGTTCCACAGAACAGAGGTCACTGGAAACAAACTGTAGAGAGACTTACCTCGAAGATTGACAATCGCAAATTCCACCTAATTTTTCAAAATTTTTCATTATATCTTCTCGGGCAAAATTTTTTGTAGACTGAAAATATAAAATTTAAAATAATTTTTAACAAGTAATGTAAGATCTAGAAGAGATATTTCTCTTGTTAAAGGTAATACATTTTGAAAAGTTAAGATCAAACATTTTTGGAAAAAATTGGTTTTTTTTTTAAATTAGCTATAAAATCTAAAATTTTAGCAGCATTTATTTAATACAAATTTTTTCATTTCTAAAATAAAATAAAAAATTAATTTCCAAAATATGTACGATATTCAATAAACTAAATTTTTTAAAATGTTATAAAGCAACATATTATAATGAACTGAAAATACATAAAAGAATTTACAAACTTCAAACATACATGGAAAAATATATAGACCATGAAATTATAATTTTATCAAATGAAGAGGTTAAGTTGAATTTGTAATTAGGAAAAATAGTCTTAAACCTGTTAAACAATGATTTAGAGTCCAAAGAAAACTTAAATTTCAATAACATCAAAATAACAAAAGACAAATCTTATCTGACTATTTGAAACTCTATTGTAAAGTTATTCATAAAATAGATGGTAAAATTATCATAAAAAGAATTATAAAAAATCTAAGCTCTCCAAAGAATATACAAGTATTTAACAAGAAGCACAAAAATTAACGCAAACGTACTTATACACAAATAAAAATTTCAAACTATTCAAATAATATTTCTATAGCAATGATAATAAAATGGATACAAAATGTTAGTTCAGAAAACTTAACAATGTGTACATTCTTTACAACATATGTTATTGTATATTTTAAATTTTTGATAACCGTGATACAAATAGAACATCCAGAACTATAATATGGTAATTTTAGGGTGAGATCATTATCGGACACTAGCATACTTGGTGGCATTAATTAAAAAAGTAATAAATAAATGGAAAACGAATCCATACCGCCCAAAAGCCAATTTCTCCAAGAAGTGTGATAATGCCACTTGAAAGGCAACTTCCATATCGACTTCCCACTTATCCGCCAAAGCCTGTAATAAAAAAATACTTTTTAGAAAATTAAAACTTCAATAGGCCCATCTTAATTGAAGAATACAGTAGATATTAGAAAAATTAGCTCAACTTGTTGCATTATTGGTAAAGAGATTCTGGTTTTTGTACTACACATAGCTCTACAATTACCAATTTTTTACTATGCTATTAGACAGACCCTCTCGTATCTGTGTTACGAATTATGTGTGTGTGTGTGTGGATGTGTGTGTTGTAGTGTGTGTTGTGTGTTGTGAAAACCTACAATACATACTAACATACAGAGTAACAAATTTATTTATATTATATATTATATAATATATATTATATATATATAATATATATATACTTATATATATATTATATATATTTTATATATATATATATATATATATATATATATATAGTATACTATATTATACCTATATATATATAATATATATATATATATATTAAATATATATCATATATATATATATATTTCAATATATACATATATATATTATATATATTATATTATATATATATATGATATATATATATATATATATTATTAGTATATATATGAATTTGTATATGGATGCGGATTATGAAAAGAATTAAGGTGGGGCCGTGGTGCAGAAAAATGGTGTTAGAATGATCAGAGAATGGAGAGAGTGCGAGGGTTGCCCTACCATTATATGCAATGATTTAGGTTCTGTTGTGCGCGAATCTGAAGAGAGTTTGAGAGATTTTAAGAGATTTGATTTGGCAGGTAATGTAAAAGGAGGGTTTGAAAGAAACGTAGATAAGGAGTAAGGTTTTATGGTTGTGAATTGAGGACAGTCCTCAGTGTGAAGTATGTTAGATGGTGAGCAGCTGGAGCAAGTGTCTGGTTTAAATATTTCAGGGTATGTTGGATCGAGAAGGGACACGGATGTATTGCATGAGTGTAGTAGGAAAGTTGTTGAATGGCAGAAGGGGTTGCTTGGTGCAATTACAATCCTTTGGTGAATTAAAGGGACTAAGTCTTGGAGTGCGCTTGGGTCTTACATGCAGGGTATGTTGTTACCTGTGGTTATGTATATGCATGTTAGTGAGACTATGGTCTGGAATAGAAGTATAGATCAATAACAGTTCAATCGTGTTTCGAGATGGACAATCTAGGGTGCAATGCTAGGGTGGCAGAAGAATTAATAAAATGAGAATGAACTTATTAGAGACATGGTTGTGGTGTGAAGAAAGGCGGTAAATCGACGGAGAATAAATGAAAGGTATGTTGAGATGGGTTTGGATTCATGTGGAAAGGAGAATGCATAGTCGGTTGGTTAAGCGGATGGTGTGTATAGTGGGGAGTGTGTTGCGAACCGACCGGATCTGGGGAGACCGAAGAGAAAAGTGGATTTTGAGTCGGAGAAGGAATGCGTGAAGGAGAGAAATGTGAGTTTTGGCAGAGGCGAGAATAAAGGTGCCATGATAGGAGAGAATGGCGGGGTTTGTATGGGGCACGGTTGCTGGCCCACTCTGCGGCCAAGGATTGAACCGCTTAACCATGACGATTACCATATGAAGGGTCCGTCGCCCTGAGGTCCCATGAAGCTCTAGGGTGGATTTTCTGTCTGTGACGAGTTTTCACTAATTAATGGTACAGAGGGCGGCGGTAAGGCTGGGCTTTCTTTTTTGACCATCTGTCATATTCTCCTACTGCTTTTTCTTTTCCGATGCGTGTAGCGCACCTTACTCCCAATTTTTGGAAAAAAAAGGTAGATTAAAAAAGAAAGAAAGAATCATAATTATATATATATAATATATATATATATATATATATTATATATATATATATATTATATATATATCTATATATATATATATATATATATAATATAGGCTCTATATATATATATATATATATATATATATATATATATATATATTTTTATATATATATAGTATATATTATATATACTATATATACTATATAGTTGTAATTATAATTAATATTATATATTATAGATATATATATTACCCGGTTAGTATATATATCTAACGTTATATATAGTATTATTATAGTATATATATATACTATATATATATATATAATATATATATATATATTATCAGTCACTATATAGCTATATATTATATATTAGTATGTATATATATATGAGTGTGTGTGTGTGTCCCCCTACTTTCATCAAATTTTATATTTCAAACAGGAAAAACTAACCTCCAACAGTACAAAAGTTTCCAAACTTTGGCTCTGATGCAACTTTCAGTCCATTAGATAGAGTAGTAACTTGTGTTTCTTTGGCAAGTTCTGATACATTTGCATATACAGGTTTTGGAAGCCAAGAAACAGGTGTACTTAGAGGCAATTTGGTAATGGGAGGAGATGAAGATGAATCTTTAACCAACACTGTTGGAGGTGTAGTTACATTAGGACCTGGTTTACTCTGACTACTACACTGTCGGCAACTAGACTTCAATACATTTCTGTAAAAAACAAAAAAAACAATACTAATATTCAAAGTAATTAACTTATAACAGCTTGATTTATTATTGTTATTCTATACAATAAAAATATGATATACTTCTAAAGATATAGGCAAGCTAATACAATTGATTTAAAAGTTTATACCTATTTAAATTATCAATATTGATATAGATTAGGTTATTATAAATATCTAATCAACAGTACGATATTTCTAAAACCCATTATGCCATATTGGTGTTCAAGAGTTAAAAGGTGGTGCTGTTCAATTTTACAAAGAATCCAGCCAACGGAAATTTTGGTCATATCAAGAAACATGATTGATTAGGGAAATCATATAAATACTGATAATATCAATATTGATATGGTAATATTCAATAAATATTGATGTATTAAAAGAGTAAATTCCCCACCACTCATGGGTTGGGGGGTACAAAGATACAGACTCGTAGACAAATATTCATGAGCCTTGCATTTGAAGACGTTAATGCATGGCACAAACATTTGCCTGACCATGTAGGTGAGAAATTTACTCTTTCAGCAAAAATTAATATTTAATGTCATTATCGATTTTAATATTAATAAAAATGGATATCAGTATCCATATGTTCTGAAGTCTAAAATCGCAGCCTACCTGTTCAATAACAGGGATTCCGTTAGCTTCACTGCGATCACAAAGATTTTTTATCCTATAAAAACTATGAGCACTAAATACATGGAGAAATGGACAAGAGAATGCCTAACATAGTGCACAACAGCAATTTTGTTGCAAAAAAAATAAAAGACCAAATAAAAACAAAAATACACACTATGAAAGCATGTGACTGGCAGGGTTACCAACTTCTGATGTAAGTATAGGACAATTTATGATTAAAATTATTTAATTCAAAAAAGATATTCACCAGCCACTCATGGGTTGGGTATGGGGGGGTAGAGCCCCCAACAAAGATTACTTTCTGTACCTTGCATTTGTGTCTTTAATAAGATAAAAATACAAATAATCATAAAAAAATGTTAGTGTGTTTACATCACTCATTGGCAGTCCTGACTCCTGCTAGTTCTAATAATGTAAAAAGCAGACAAGACTCACTCAATCAATCAATCTAAGAGTTGTATATATTTTACTATTTATAGTAAAATTCCTTTTTATTTTCCATTTTAATGTTCAAATTTGCTCTTCCTCATTTTATTATGCCATCTCTAATCCATATTCTTATATTTTATGTTCATAGTTTCTATAGGATAAAAAATGTCTTTGATTGCTGTGAAGCTGACTATTTTAATAGGCTATTAATATTGATGTTTATATCATTATTGGTATTGATAAATATTGATATATCAATAAAATGATAATTATATCAATATACCTTAAAAGGGTAAACTCCTCACCACTTTATAAGCATTAAGCAGTAATCTGAAAGTAGCTAATCATTGTTTGAAAGTAAGGAATAAAGCTGATAAGAAGCTGGGTATAATAAATCGCAATGTCATTTACAAGAGTAAGGTAGTTATAAGTAAGCTATATATAATAGCTATGCCAGGCAGCACTGTCTTGTTGAGGTCGTTGGTTGTTTCATACAGGTTAGAGTAGAATTTGTTGTTTATTTGTGTTAGGATTGTTAAAGGAACCTTAGGAACTTCCTAGGGGTTTATCAATTTCTGGTGCTATCACTGTTGAGGGCCATAACAACCTTGTTACATGCTCTTCCTTGAGACCGATTTAATGTTGGTTGTTCTTCCACTGTATTTCCTGTAGATTCTTTTAGTTTTTCCTTAAGCTTTTCTTGTAGTTTCTTTTAGTCATTCTGAACTTACATGTTTAATTATTTTCTTTACTAATTTTCTTTATTATTTTCAGAACCAATATTTCTTTAATAATAATCTTAATTTCCTTTTTGATTTAAACTCATATGAGCCAGTTGAGTGGCTCTTGGCTTTGGATTTTCAGCCAATACCTTACTAATTTGAACATAACAATTAACCAAAAATTTTAGTTACCAACAATTTTATATGGTCTGAGCCGGGAGAAGTGGCACTTGATTTATTCTCTGGATTAATTACTCAAGAAGTTTAGTCAACTCATCCATAGCTAACTCCTGTTGACTATTTCTTACTGGATCATTGTATATAATATATTTAATGCATCCTAGTTGCATCTAAATTGCAGTTTGAGCTATAATTATTTTATAATTTCTTAATTGTACTTTTGCCTGAACATTATATTTTTCTTCCTTTATATTGTATTGTACTACATAATACTAAAACTTAGATTTAAAATTGTATGTAATAGTTGCTAGCAAGACAGTAGTCCTCTACCTAACAGTGAACTAGGATACAGCAACTACAAACACAACAAGTAAGTGTTCCCAAATTACCTTTCAAATTTTTACTTTCTTTTATTGGTAGCAGAGTGTAGTTGCCTAAGACTACCCTTGGCTCTAATTCGCTACCTCTTTCTTTTCTACTATCACTCCTCTTATTACTTTCTGGTTATTTCTTGTTTTCTCCATTTCACCAATTTCATTTTGATTTACTATTGTCATAATTTTCTGTTTGTCTTGTTTTCATTTTTATACAATTTCTTCCCAGTTACATAATTCTATTTAATTTCCTTTGAACATCATCTCTGTATTCTTACTTTTCTATAAAGGAAAGTTTTTTTACAACATAATGCCTCTAACAAAAAACAAAAACATGACCAATGTAAGGGAGAGTGTTGAGAGTATCACAGCAGTGTCACTTTCTGAGTCTTCGGAGGTGCTGGCCAATGTAACAGCACCCTTGATGGTCTCGGACAATATTGCGGCTCCAGCATCTCAAATGTCCTATGCTGAGTTGTGGGGAGTATTGGATCCTAATACAATACACTCAATAATCTCAGTACCCCCCATGACTTCGGTGTCTCCAACCTATACTAGTGCGACGAATATGACTTTGCTAAAATTGGCCTACTTTCTGCCTTCATCAACAGGGTTCACACTGAAATTTTGAATTTGATTTCCCTGACTTTCCCTGACCAAATCCGAAAATTTTCCCTGACCAGCGTTCGTTACTTTTGCCTTTGGTGTATAAAATACCTATTAATCATTATTGCAGCCTATTTACTCAGCTCATACATTAAATTATTAAAAATTTACTTTAGAAACTGTTCATCATCATGGATGAATTTAAAAAAAATATTTTATTTCTTTTAGTAATCAGCCTATATACCTTCCCCATAGCCATCCAACGCACTCCTTTTTTATTTTTTCCAAAAGTAAACAGTTTTATTTATACAAAAAGGAAATAAATTAAAAGCTTACATTAATGGACTAGGTGACTAACGTCCACTGTGATCACAAAAGTTCTAAATGGGGAGATTTAGGTTAATTTCTCTCAAGCATCTGAATTTTTGATTTTATAGCGTCTTCTTTTGTCAAAGTTTTCAGTTTTAACATCTTTCTCTTGCCTTCTTCAATTTTTATTGATCTGTATGAATAATTTTTTTTTTTTACCTTTTGTATTTGAACTGCTTGGTTCTGTTTGACTCTTTGAGATGTTCTTCTTATCTCCTATGGGGCAGCTCTTACATTTTGTCAACATTTTTTTGAGTAAGATAGGAACTTTATGAATACCTGGTTCGATGAGATTCTTATAGCCATTGTTGCACTGCTCTCTTTTGAGATTATCAGACCATTTCTTTCAGATTCTCTCTAAAATTTGCTTAATTTT
The DNA here is from genome assembly GCA_015478945.1 of Trachelipus rathkii. NCBI lineage: Eukaryota > Metazoa > Arthropoda > Malacostraca > Isopoda > Trachelipodidae > Trachelipus > Trachelipus rathkii. The sequence goes on along the minus strand of JABUQX010079317.1, from coordinate 38,348 downwards.
ATAGAAGACCCTCCTTCCACTGTCGCATTTCCATGCCAAAATATATCGTTCCTAATTTAATAATTTGCCACAATTCCACATAACAGACCCAGGTACTATAAGAAGAAAAAACTAATCAAGTCTCTTTAAAGAAGGACAATCACCAGCCAAAAAATTTTGAAATTTAATTCAAGGGTAGAAGAATGAGCTTCACTGCAAAGAAGAGTGGTATTGTTTGCTTTTGCTTTCTTAGAAAAATAGGGAGCAGTCCCATGGTTTAATCAGCATATTTACATTTCATCGCCCATTTTCAAATTTGAAGCTACTGCACTATCTGGAAACATTAATTTAAATGTTTTCCCTATATCTGCACACCGAGTTTAAAGACATTTTTATCATCCCACCACCTTTAATGCCCCATAGTATTTCAGATCCTGTAACAATCATCTTTAATGCAAAAGATGAAACTGATTGAATCGACTGAATTTTTGGCTTGGTTATTTAATTCCCAACTCAGGCGTCATTTACAATCGGTTGAGTATGATTATAAATTGCTTTAATGGCATAAATTTATGAAAGTTAAAAATATAACTAATATTAACAACTAATATTAAAAGTATTTAAAATGCCTTTTGAATGATAGTGTATTCCCCTGCTGAGTTCTTGAGTTAAATTCAAATTGAGTTTCCACCTTCTGATGTGTGAAACTTCGGCTTGGTCGTCCCATTGTTTAGATTAGATACAAATCGTCTTTTCAGGCATCTTTGTCCATCGCTGCAATACGGAAATCCGGTCCTTTACCCAACCCCCTGATAAACTGTGGGTTTCTCAGTTTGACGTCCAACCGCTGGTCGTTAAAGTTAGTTTTTTTTTGTTTTGAAGTCATTTTTATAAAATAAATAATAAATACCTTCAACTTCCCACAAAAATCCAAAAATCACTTCGTCAAACTTAAAAAAAAAACCTCAAAAATTATAAATCCCTAAAAAGAAAAAGATATAAAACAGATTAAGTTCATAAGTCATACAGTCTAAAACACATCCATGCCCAATCACCTTCAATCGAAAGGGAATGAAAATTGGACAACCTCTTACAAACAGAATTAGGTGATAGAAGAAAGTAGGTAATTAGTGAACTAAAAATTAGAAAGAAACAGGATGAGAAGTAGATTTATGGAATGTTATTCCTCGCCCATCCTTTTCATTCACTTATCAAATACATCTCTTATTCTACAAAATTATACAATAAGGAAAAAATATATCAAAGAATATGTAACTTGGTCCATGGATCATTCTTCATATGTTTTGAAATTTTAAAATTTCCCTGACTTTTTTGGAATTTCCCTGACTTTCAGCATATCTTAAAACTTTTCCCTGACCAATTTTTTTTTTTTCTGACTTTCCCTGACCTTCCCTGACTTTCCAGAAAGTGTGAACCCTGATCAATGTACTCTGCACAAGGTATGAATTTTCCTCAGTACCAATTGCCATCATCATTGTTTAAATATTACCAATCTCAGACCACTCTACCAAACCAACCTGGTTTGCAACACCCCCCGGTAACACAACCAAATCAACTGGGTCAACCAGGTGTGCTTCAACAACCTGCCCAAGCATTTGATCTTTTATCTGATAACGGAATTGATCCAACAAAATAAAGAGATGCTACGAATACTTACTCAACTCATGCAAACTATGTTAAATCAACAGAAAACAATTCCTTCATAGATTTGAAGAGTATGCCCTCTCAACTTACCCTCGTTCTACCACCAATGGATGGCGAACATACTTGGATTACACCTGGAAGGAGATATTAAGCAAATATATGACGTGTTGATGAAGACTAACGCAAGTTACCATACCATAAAAAATGAATTGACAGAGTGGTTTAGGAATTACCTAAGGAAACAAACAAAGATTGACCTGAGTACATTCAATCCAGCACAAATTCTGCCTACTGAGACGATCACACAATACACCATACAGTTGCAAGGGCTGGCAAAAAAAGCATTTCCTGGCTCAGATATAAAAACTATGGTTATTTGGGAGAAACTCACTTACTAGTCTACCATTACCAGTTAAGAAAAAGTTAACTCTCTCATAATGGTATGCAAGTTGTCAATGAATGGTGCAGCACTTCCCTGGGGTGAATTAGTAAAATAAGTAGATCAAAACTGCACTAGAACTATTCTTCCAGGACAACCACCTATGACTAGTGCACCCTACTCTAGTCCTGCACATGTTTCATCACCTGAAGTCATTGATCTGTCTCCCATAGCACCTATCATGATTCAACAATATTATAATCAAAATTATGCTCACCAGGAATTAACCTTATCACCGTCTGTGGTTACACCATCTTCTGCCTATGTACAACCACCAAAAAATGTTTATGCTCTCGCACCTTCAAACTTGCCCTCAGAAAGACTTCCAACATCAAGAATGATACCATGTTCCCCTTCTCTCGCTTTTGCACAAGCAGTGGCATGATCACTGAAACCACCACAGTCTTGAAACTCCCCTAATAATAATAATAATCAGAAAAACACTTATCAACCAAGAACTCCAGAGAGACTGAAACGACAACAATATTCCAGATTGCACCTGCACTAAAGTGCAACTATTGTAAAAAACTGGCCATGATATCAGAGTGTAGATCGAGGCTATATTGTCAACTTTGTGGAAAGAGGGGATACCCTTATTCAGAATGCTATGTGGCCAAAAATAAATGTATCCATTGCGAAGAACAAGAACGCATAGTACAAGTTTGTCAAAAAAGAGAAAGATTACAATCTTGTGATGATGCTCAATGATGTCCTTTCTGCAAGAGCACACATCTGAGTGTTGAATTCCCGCAGTGGGTATCTAGTTATCCAGCAAACCCTGGAAACTGACAGTCTCTGTGTCCAATGACACAGTGACACACCCATAGAGTCATCTCCATGATTTTTACTAACTTGGAACCTCAACCCAAAGACCCCTAGACAACCTTCAACAACTGATGGGTTACAGTTGTTCAAAGAACTTTCACCAGATGGGAAACTTGTTCCTGAGGCTTACATGCCTAACTATGAAATGGATTATTTACCTTTATCTCCTCTTCATAATCGTTCTTCACAAACTTTGGGATTCAAGATGAATCAATCTAGTCAACCAGATTCTCCAAATATTTATAATGAAACCATCACAAACCCTATACAACTCAATACTGACCCAAAAGGTCCCATAATTCAAGTTCAAACTCTCCAAGTACCCCCAGAGGATACATTACTAGTAGGCATTCTATGTAAGACATGGCAACTTTATATAATGGGAATATTATAAAATTGATTATCTTTTATAAAATATCGATACTGTTTTCAGATAATCATATTTTTCAATTTCTTTAATACCCATATATAAATATATTTTTAATATACCGGTATATATTTTAATATCTTTTAATATTTTAAATACCCATATATAAATATTTTTCTTTTAATGGGAATATTATAAAATTGTTTATCTTTAAATTAAATATTGATTTCATTGCATCCCTTTTCTATACTATTACCTGTTATCCTTATAAAAATGACAAAATTAGTTGGTAAAAATTCTCCAAGCGTTATTCTTTTAAAATTTTCTTTAATATATATATATATATATATATATATATATATATATATATATATATAATATATATATATATATATATATATATATATGAGTAAGTAGTAGTAGTAGTAGTAGTAGTAGGTGATTTACTGTGGGTATTTTCATTGTCTTCGAAAGATTGGATTTCAGTACTGCTACAAGTGATGATTAGTATATGTTGAGGTGATTCTCGGGTCACTCTCTAAAGTTGAATGAGGAAAAAAGAATTTTGCACGGTCAAGTCTAATAAGCCTCAGCTCTTACATATCAGGCAAGGGTTGAGTTATGATAGTTCGGGCTTTAATCGTTTATTCATTCTGGATGACGTTTAGATATTTTAACAAATGAAAAGGTATATAATATAAAATTTAGGGTATAAGATAATAGACCTTTGAGCGAGTGAATTTGCGGACGTTGTGTGAGAAAGTTGTGACGTTTTGTTTAACGGGTTTGGTTCTGGAGTAAAAATGATAAGAGGAGTAATGGTGTAATGGATTTATATTATGTTTCGACGTGGATATACACTTCGCCGAGATATGTTAGCTTTTACACCAGTGGCAAACGATAGATGTTGGTTGTATGGCTGATATTAACGAGTTGTAGTTTGATTTTAAGTGGGCGGAGAGGATCTCGTGGGTCGCTCTGTAGGCTTGGTTCGAATCGAGCGCCAAGCGAGTGTAGTGAATATATCGTAATTATGATTTATGGGTGATTAGTTTGTGCGGAGCCGATCCTCGCATTGTTTTTCTTATTTTATGTATTATTATTAACAAATTTTATTATAAATTTAAGATAATTTCTTTTTTATTTATAAATAAATAATTACTTATTTTTATTAAGAAAATTCTATAAAATCATAAAATGTAAATTTTATTATGTAAAAAATACGAGAATCCTCTATTCGTCATTTTGACATGGTAGAGGGGGTGCCACCGTACCACTAACATTTTTTATTTTTCTTATTTTTGTATCTATAATTATTGACATTTTTTTACTTATTACTTTAATTTTAATTATGTTAAATCAATTTATATTTTTATTATTTAAAGTAAAAATATTAAAATATTAATATAATGTAGATGGTGATACGTCAGATACAGCAGGAATTTAGACAACTTGTATTAAGGTGCCGATTCTCACCGTGCATGGTGGTCCGGATTGTTTGTCAGCTCTTCTCAGAAGGTGAGTGTATTCTGAATGAGGCTTATTTTAAAACTTATGAAGAACACTTTTATATTGGAGATTATTGAATTACTTATATAATTTTTTTAAGTGTGCCTGCTATATATATATAGGGAGAGATGGGTATGGGGGGTGGGGGGGAGGGGGGGGGGGAGGGTTGGTGATGTCATAATTATTTTCTACTTTTTGTATATCTTTCTAGTATAAATATACTATTCTCATAATAATGGCTCATTATGGATGTATAAGTAAGTTTCGGGAGATTGTAAAGTTAAATACTCCTTTATAAGTGGTTCCATATCACCCTTGCCCGAAGCTATATATTATTTTTTTTTATTTATTATTTTTTATTAATTTATTTTATTATATTATATTTTTATATATATTATTTTTATATTTTACTATTAATTTATATATATAGTTTTTTATATATCATATATAATTTTTTTTTTATTATATTTTATTATATATGATTTTATATATATGGTTGGTAGTAGTTCATTAGTCATGTATGGTGTAGAAATTTAGGTACGTTGGGTAGTGTGGTGATGTATTATATAATTTAGTGCTTGAATACTAGTAGTATCATGCGATCACACAGCGACAGTGTATTAGACCTATTGTATTTATATTTTAAGTCAGATATAAGGGTAAGTGTATAGAGTGTTAGTTTATTGTAATAAATTGTTTAGCGGGCAGCTTTCTTAGCATAAACTCTAGAAGCTTGCCATAAAGATATGGTTCTCTAAAAACTTTGACTAACTTTCTGACATTTGAAATTTTTAATTGAATTTAGATAATTCGGTGGATCTCAAAATGTAATGGTTGATGAGTCGCTGTCATGGACTTGAGACTACCAGATTGTTTATAGGTGATTAGTATTAGTTTAGTTTAGGTGTATGATATTTTATTTATAATTTGTAGTTTTACTCTTATTTATTATATAGGGTGATTATGAGGGGATTATATTTGAGATGTTATAATTTTATTCTTTTTATGTTGTGTTATAATATAGTTTAGTAGTGATAGTTATATTATAATCTTTATATTATAATATGTTGAGTTGATATTTATGTATGTGAGTGTACTTGTGGTAGGGTTTTCTGATTGAGTATATATTAGATGTGTGCGAAATCCGAATACGCGACAAAATTGAAGTGGGCCTGATACCGATTTGACATGTATATCTCGCTATTTGTTGCTGAATTGCGCTCTCTCTTTAGTACCTGGATCATTTCTCGACTTGTTTGTCGGTTTTATATTGTCCTTAATTAATATTTTTTATATATTATTGTATATATGTTATTATTTATTATTTAGTAGTATTATATATATTATGGTATAAATGAGTGGTATTATAGTAGTATAGGTAGTGTATGTTGAGTTTGTACTTTTTAGAGTATGTATAATCATATTAGTGAGTGTAGTGAATACAATCCGCATTGCTATAGTCGCGCTACATTAGTACTGAGACCCGGCTTCTGTACGCGTTTCCCTGTGTGGATGATCTCGGCGAGTGATGATTTGTCTTGTTAGTTTTGTGATTTAAGTATGATATTAGTGTTTATTTGAGTTTATATAGAGGAGTTATCTTAAGATGAATCTAGAACGGCAAATATATAAATGAAGAGACACATGGGACTCGACTCAACTGTGTTTAATGAGTGGACCTCGTGTTATTTCGTATGCATCGTGATGAAGTTCTATATGTATGTTAGTTGAGTGTCTTAAGAGCGATGTAGCCTAATCATATTTTTTGTATGTGTGTCTCAAAAAAATTCATCGCTCTTACAGCTTTCTCTGTTCCGACTGTTGAATAGAGTTCTTTCTTCTCACGTATAAAGTAGGGTTGTTTTTGAGACGCAATCTGTCAAACATGACACCATAATGGTTGACGTGTTTAAATATAGGAGAATGAATGTAATGATTGTCCATAACTGAGTAGCTGTAAAATACGGCTTTAGGTGTGCTGTGGTAGATTAATTAGCCTGCATAACGTTTATTGCAGAGTCTACTAATAGATCCTTCTGTTTATAGAAGGCAAGTTTATGTGTGGTGAGACAACGAGGAGTTGAATCGAGAGGTTTATATGTCACGCTTGTTGTTGCTCTCAGATTGTAAAAACTACTAATAACCTAGATCAGTCTGTTAATCTGCCTCTATACGCCTTATTTAGAGATGAGTGTTTAGATAAACGGAAATCTACTAGACTATTCACAAACATCCTACAAGTGAATAGTCAAATTAGACTAGTATTTTCACTGGAAGAATTTGTGCGTACTGTCTCAGTAGTAATGAAGAAAACTAGTGCATTACCAAAAGTAATTAGTTCAGGCATAAATGTAATTGGTAAAACCATCACCAAGAAAAAACGGACTAGATTTACTATCAGTGGTGGAAGGTTAAGCAATAATGTTTTAACCACGCTCTTAAGTAAATATTAGCAAGGAATAAATTTTTTGCCTTGATCTCTCCAACTAGTATAGTTTCTCAAGTGATTGAAGGTATTTAGCTATATTTATGGGTCTAATATTATAATAAGGAAACGTATGATAACATAAACTCTCCAGTAGAAAAAGGCGTAAATATTGATGTAATAATTCTCAAGCACTTACATCTTTTATTTACATTTTCATATACTAGTGCAAAATAGTATATATCCTTGTATAATCTACTTTCATTAAGGTCGGAGGATGGGAAATAAGTAGGTCTGGTTAGGGTGCATTTGAGTTGTGGGTCCCTATCTGTCTCTGCTCCAATCTTTGTAACATTATATTTAATATTAAGATTGTGAGCTAATAAATCTATCTGAAATATTAATTATTATATATATTATATATTTATATTTATTATATTTATTATTATTAATATATTATTAATAATTTATATATATTATATATTGATTTTTATATATATATTATTATATAAATAATTATATATTATTAATTATTATATATTTATATAATATTGTTATAATATAAATAATATATTAATATTATTATAGATTTTATTTAATTTAATGTGTAATATATTTTATTTATTATAATTATAATAATATTATTTATATATATATTAATATATTTATATATATATATTATATAATATAATATATATATATTATTTATTAATATATTATATATATACCAGTCCAAATTTACCGCATCTCGCTATATAATTTAATAAATCATACATTCTCAGACCATCAATATCCGCGGATGACGAGAAAAATATGTGACAATTGTATATGCTTTTCATTTAAATAAATATATATAAGTATTCATTATTTGTATTATATATAAGTTATATATTATTTTGATTATGAATACATAGCATTTATTTATTAGTTAATCCTGATTTAATCGTTTATGTGATATGAAAGGGGGCCTATTAAGTAATGTGTGATTTTAACACTAAAAGATAACGAAGGAATTAGCCTATAGGTTAAATGTTTATTGTAATTAAATTCGATAATACCTCGAGGGTCGAGTTTATAATTATTATGTAAATTAAAATAAGGTGATTTAGTGAAGTCGTAACTGGGTTGAGACGACAATACAAATACTGTTCATTACGACTCGGCTTCTCTTTTGCGCGATGCATGTATCTCTGTCAGCACTATTAAGATTTCATCTAATGTGTTAGGTGTATAACAAATTAATATAAGTTAGTGTTTACAAAATGAAATAATAGTATGTCTCGTGGTGCTAGCGACATTCCGTAATTGAATAGTTATGTACTTCTCAGGAGTCTCTTAGCCTTCGTCTACTAACTCGTCTACTTCTCTTGCTTTCTGCTTCGTCGGTAATTTTATATATTAGTAACTTTAATATATTTGAATAATATTAGACACACTAAATGAAAGTACTTTAAATAATATATTATTTGCGGTAATATGTTAAATGTCAATATTTGAGTGTCACCAGTAACTTCTCAATTATGAACAGTTATTTTAGTATCATAATTAAATAGGTAATAAAAAAGATGGATACAATTAATATTGAAGTAATTAAATATGACAGTGTTACCTTAGGTAGAGTGTTTATAGTAGTATATGGATGAGAATAGCTATTAAAGTAGTGTTATGCATATAGTGATACTTGGTAGATATATAATGTCTTTCAGTTAGTGTAGGTAATATGAGTATTACACGTTATAGAGTTAAACCTTTATAATAATGTGGTAGCATGATCCTTTGAGCCTGTCTATAAATAGAGATATTTAGGGGTCAGAACAGTCAAATAATATGTAGATAGTGAGATTGCGCAAAAATTAGGTATTTAGCGCTTTAACAACGAGTTGTAAAGGCATAGAGAATTCTTTCACTGACATACAAGTGCTCCGCTGATATCGATTTAGAGCTTGCGAATACCGGTGTCTTATCCTGTAAATTCTAATCTGGTGATATCTGATTAGATTTTACATAAGCAATATTTGAGTGAATGTAGCTGATGATTCTTACACTTCTCTCGTTTAATCCTTTTATGGACTTCGAGTACCGTGAAGTTATCATGAGATGCGATTTTAGTGATGTGTATATTATATGGTGGTAAAATTTGTGCTACTTTTTTTTGATCTCGCGATGTGCGAGCAGAGAGAAGAATTGAAAGAAGACAGGAATTTGTAAGGTAGTAAATTATTTACTGATTGTTTGCTTTAATGTTAACTCGTCTAAGCACGAGCAGCACGAGAAGTTATAGGATTGAGTCTTTTGATATATATATATATTATTATATATTTATAATATTTATTATATTTTATATATATATTATTTTAATATTTATTATATAATATTATATTATATATATATAATTATATATTTATATTAAATATATATGAAATCATCGTGTTAGTACTATTATGAATTTAAGAGGGCCGTTCGTTTATTACTTAGTATCTCTGGGGGTTGCGGTAAGAGTAGAGGAAATATCGATGATGTGCGTGTCGTTTTGTGTAAAACTTACTCGTGATAAAAATTTAAGAATGTCTCCTAAACGTAAGATATCTCTCTAATCTGTGATAAAAGTATTGTATATAATCCTCGTTGACTAGGTCCGAATTTATAGCATCGATTCTTACGAAAAAATGTGATTAATACATAAACTCAGTGATGGCTCGGGCTTTGTTTAGGTCCCCGTCTGAATTTATGAATTTTCATATTCAAGTATAATAATCAGCTTTATAAATCTTAATTCTCCCAAATGGTATAACTTTCATCACAAATAGTTGATCAATGATCTGTAAAATATAAACCATTTGTTTATTTTTTTTAATATCTGTGGTAATTAGACGCTTGTTCTCTATCACAATATCTAGATTCCTAATTTGTTTAAAAACAAATTATTATAGCCTTTAGCACGTAAAATCTATTAATGCTGGTTCGTGTTTAAATAATCAGTGTAATTATTCGTGTCTAAATACTGGTGTGAGCATTCTTATCGAGGTAAGACAAATGACAAATAAACGGTAAATAAGTTCTAAATTAATAAGCAAATAGGAAATACTTAAAATTCATTCTATCTGTAAACGCTTTTACGTTATTATTACTACAATACGATTAAAGGTAGAGATTTAATATACTAAAGAAATTTATATTCTAAGTAAATTAATTTATTATTATATATTATTTATTTAAATTTTTTAATTATTAAAATTATATAATTTATTTATTATAAATCGAATTCAATTGTATTTATTTCTTTGATAAGTGGTGTGTGTATAGTCTTAATTAATTTATTGTATCTTCATTCCAACATATTAGCGTATTAGCTTGGGACTAATTTCTATTTTTTATTATCTATGCGTGCTCTGTGTGAGATCTATAGCAAGAGTTGCGGGTCTGAGAGGATTCCGCATTGTAACAAGGCCGTTGGGAGTTGTGTTCTTATATTGAATTAGAATATGTTCGCGATGAAGGGTAGAGAGTGCGACGCTGTTCGTTCTCGTCCGAGAGATTTTTCTAGCTTTAGTCTGTCCTGAGTCCCTCTTGATACGAGTTTTGATAAACTTGTTACTCGTTTCTCATACCATAACGTGATCGCCCTATAAAGGAGCTGGATATAGGCATATATGTCCTAAACTTCCTGTTTATGCTCGGCTTCCCTGCATTGGACCCCTTTCCAATGTTCTTCCTTTTCAGATTAAAACATTTTAAACAAAAACTTCCAACAATGCAAGTTTCTTAATCTTTTTATTAACAACAAACTCAATTTGGAAGTTTTCTTTAAGATAAAGGAAAAGCATTCTCATGAACTTGAGGTCACATATCGTTTACCAAAATACATGTGTCGACTGTAACATCTACTATGTAGGTCATACTTTCCAATAACTAAAGATGCGAGGCTTCAAACACATGGACATTTCCTTTCGAACTAATCTCTAAATCTCTCAACCAGAGAATTTAGCTGTCAGAGAGATCACTATGACTCAATAGGCTCTATCTTCTTCAAATTCTCCATGTTTTCAAAATGCTTCTTCAGATGAAGAAATTTGGAAGTTGTGGAATCTATATATAAAAAACACTTAAACCTTCCTACACTAACATCCATAGGATTTCTTGGCACTCCTGATTGCCTGAATAATTGCCTGAATTTCGTGCAAGAACGAACACACGATTTCTTATGAGTTTTACTTTTGTGTTGCAAGCAATTGGAATAGATGCTGTGATATTGGAGCCCGTCAATTCGGATAAACAGAAATAGATTAAAAAAAAATGGTTTTATATTGCCAAAAAATTGATCAACTATTGTATGGAGTTTATCGATTTGGAAGAAATTAGATTTTAAAGCTGATTTTTAGTGAATGAAATATTCATCACTTTCAAAAAAATAATTCGTTTGGTAGGCCCTACCATGCCGTCATTATTTTGTTTGCACAGTTTTGTTAAGAACTGGTTAAATTCAGCATCGAGAGGAAATTAGCCCCCCCCGCCCCCACTTTATTAGAATTACGGGATAAGTTTTACTTTTGTGTCACGTGTGATAAGCATTTCTTGCGATTTTGCTAAAGTTTAACAAAAAACGGACGCAAATCAAAGCATTTCTTACGTTTCGTAAGCACAAATGCAAAAACGAAAACCCTATATTAACATACAGTAGGTCAGATAGATACGGAAATTATCAGACAATTGCGGATATAATATTATACTATATATATATTATATATATTATATATATATAATATATATATATATATATATATATATATATATATATTATAATATTATACCCAATATAATTAGAGACCAAAATGAAAAGAAAATCTTCCCCAAAGCTGAATAGGTGTTGATAAGCTCAAAACTTTCAACTACCAACACCACTGCAGCAATGCGGGACTGGTACTGATATATAATATATATATTATATATATATATATAATATATATATATATATATATATTATATATTATTATATTTTTATATATATATATATCGAAATCAATTTAAAGACGCAAAATGTTTGGTATCGGTTAAGGGTATCGGCAAAATTTTACCGATACCGAATACTACTCTCTAAATTCCCGATACCGATACCTCAAAAATCGACCGATTCACCGATATCACCGATACCGAACCGATACTCCATGGTATCGGTGCTCACTAATATATATAAGATATAATATATATTATAATATTTATATTATATTATATATATATATAATATATAATTATATATATATATTAATATATATGGCGAAAACCTACTTAATAATCATAATATTTTTGCAAAAACATATTTTTTCAATTAGAGAAAGTTTTTTATAGTAGTAAATAGTTTTATTTATTTATTTTAACCATATATATAAAATTAAAGTAATATAACTTAAAGGCTACAGTCAAAAAAAAATTTAATTTGAAAATAATTTCTAAGACTGGTTGAATCTTGATATAATTAAGTTAAGATATCGACTTTTGATTTAGATGATATTGGTAAAGTATATTATTAAGGATTTTCCATGTAAAATTTTAAAAATATTAAGCTTATTTTTTAAAGTTGAGTTGGGTTTTTGATTATTTTCGGGGGTAGTATAAAACCAGGTTATGGGCAGGGACGAATGTAACTGTATATATAATATTTAATAATTCCAATGTTAATTTATCAATTTTTTTTTTTAGTTTTAGAATAGTGAAGTTATTATAGGTTTTTATAGGTTTTTTAATCAAGCTTGATTATTTTGTTTTATATGTTTTTACTAACCTATCTTCTTCTTATCTAGTGTTAAGGTAAATAAAAAAGGGCAAATCATATACTATATAATTTTTTTAATGAAATGTGTCTTCTGATACTGATAATATAAAGTACCTTTTTTTTATCACTTATAAATATTATTATTATTATTATCAAAAATTAAAATTGATTGTTCCATAATTTAAATAATATTTGATAAATTTTTTTATCTCAAGATTTATGTGAAATGTGTCGAATACATAGGTGCTAAATACTTTATATAATTAAATCGCATATTTATATTTATTATTAAATTTATTATAAAATTGAATATAAATTTTATAAATTATGAATATCGGTAAAATTTTTTAATTCTTCTAATGTTACGTGGAAATTTATGAGTTACAGTAGCTACATCATATATAAAGGCTATTTTTTTACTTAAAAAGTGCAATATTCATTGATTTCTTCAAGTAATTCTACAAATTATTAAAATTGATATGTCCATTATTTATTGTTATAAATTGGTGTTTTTCAGTCAACAGAGGTTACATGTTTAATGTGCTGAAATGTCGTACGAGTGAGGATCTACTACGTTAATATAAGTGATTTATTTTTACATTAAGTTAATTTGGAGTTAAATAAATATAATAATAGAAATTAATTAAAATTATATAGTTAAAAATAAACATTTTCTTTTTCAATGATTTTATTATAGTGAACATTTCACAACGATAAAAAACCTAAAATTTCACATATAGCTTTATAAGAATAATCAAAATATTTTGCAAAATGTAATTTATAATGTGATAATACCTATGTTTGTGTGTTTAGTAAAGAGTGACATTTTGTGTTATAATCTATTTTTATAATATATAATATTATATAATGTTATTATATATACTTAATAGTTATTAGAAGTTGAATTAATAATCCTCATATAATTAGTTTTTGGAGCAGCACTCTCAATCAGATGTTTCTGTATATTATCATTAGATTAATCTAATCAAAATTTGATAAAATTGGTAATATCTAAAGATATTTTTAAAATATAAAATATTTATATTACATATATTTTCATTATTATTTTCATTATTATTCACAGATATATATACTGGTAAAATAATGTAGAATAAAACTATTTAATAATAAGATGTAATTTAAAATTTCCATTTTTTCATATTCATTAAAAAATAAGTTCCAAATATGCTAGTTTTTTCAAACAATAATTTACAAGTAATATATATACTATATATCATATATATATATTTATTTTATATATTACATTATAAAATTTTATTTATAAATTTGTAATATTATATTATATATATATATATTTATATATATTATATATATATATATAATATTATTATTTCTTATTAGAGTGAGTTATAATTAGGCCTATTATTAGTTAGAAAGATTCTGATGACTCGAATAATGTGCAATTGTAATTCATATCAAGTATTTGATAATAAATGATAAAAATACAGGTTAGGCTTTAATTTTTTTTTCTCCTCATAAATTATAGCAGATTAATTATATGCTAATGAAATGCAGAAAGCCACTCATATGTCACGAGTTAAATCAGTCTAATAGTATAATATTCTACTAATGGTCGCGAATTCAAGTCTCAATTTTTCTTGTGTTAGCTTGAGTGTTTTTGTGTGCCTAGTATGTTTATTTGAATATTTACTATTTCATATATGTTTTTTCATAATGATTGCTTAATAGAGAAAAAACCAAAAAGCGTCAAAATAATACACAGTTTCTGTATCCAACGAGTTCTGTGGTTAAAATTACAAGAGGTTCTTATTCAGTGGTGATTACGAATAAGCAATGGTTAATTGAAGATTGTTCACACAAATATGACACATATATGGTAGGATGTGAAACATTAACACCATTTGAGAATGTTTTTTGTGGAGATTTGTTAGTAAGTGAGCGGAGTTTCATTATGTGATTCAGATTGAATGGAAATCCACAATTACCTAATTTTTTAATACTGAAAACTGGTATATACACCTATTTAAAGATTATGGTGCTGACATTTAATAAGCTACTTTAATAAATTAAACCGCATTCCTGTCTATATTTCTTGTTATGACCAAAATTCAAACAGAGTGTCTTTTTCTAGTTTATTAATAAAAACCTATATCTCTTGTCACTTACCCCAAGTAATGAACCCTGAAAAGTTTTCTCAACATTTTTCTTTTTCTTCTGTCTTAGTTGGGTAGTAATAGTTTCCTTTCTAAAATTTGAGCTTTACAATAACTTGGAATATGAAAAGACTAGCCTATGTTTCAATCAAAGAAAAAAAAATCTTACGCAATTTTCATTTCCTAAAGAAAAGCAAAGTTATAATTATTCGTTTAACAAGAATTCTGCGATTAAAAAAGAAATAAAAATTTCTTTCATACCAAAAACAAAATAAGGCCGGCAAAATGCCCCTAACATTTATTAGTACATAATGTAAAAAGATTCAAAGGTTAGAGGGTTAGAGGTTACAATCACAGATATGAAAGCATACACTTTATATGTAGGCCTGCGATTTCAACAATAAATGACAATACCATTATCTGTTATTTATTTATTTATAAGAGGGTGGTATAGCCTTAAACATCGGCACCACTTAACAAAGGTTTTTGTTTAAAATTTTTACAATTTAAATGCTAAAATTACTATAAAAACAAAAATAAAGTATAAGAGGGAGAAAAAATAACAAAACAATGTGGTTGCGTTTATCGGTATAAAATAGACAAAGCAATGGGTCATTTACTCAAAGTTTCTGTCCGTCCGCTAGAGGCTTAACCGCTGCTGAATGCTGAATGCTTGCACCACAATCTAATAATTGTGCTTGCACTTAAAGCAGCGTCTGGATGGAGTAATGAAAGGACGAACACTGTAGCTTGTAAATCTTTTTATCCACTTTGAAAGTGGAAAAGGGGTTTTAAAGGTCAGCAGCAAGCGAGGATTTGGGGTGTCAGGCGAGTTTCGCCGTTAGGAACCTGTATACATTTGCAACAGGAAATCTCTTTTGTTGGAAATGGCTTAGAATTGAAGAAATTTCTTCATTTTTCTGAACTATAGCATAAATATGCTTATTTACACATTTCTTATTTCGTCAAGAGTGGCAATAAGAGGGTTATCTCCAAGAGACGTTACGGATGATAAGTTGGAACTTTGATTCCGAGTTGTAGCTTGAGAGAGAGAGAGAAAGGAAAGTCTAGCGCTCATTGGCGTGAATGGAGGAATCTTTGGGAGTAGGCGGGGCCTTCCAGGTAAAGTGGATGGAATCGTGGAGTTAGTATTCGAAGTACAAATCAAAAATTGTGGTCCATTAAATGTAATAATCTCAGTACTGGAAAGATCAGGCGTAATCCGAAACGTATTTAAAATAACTTCCATAAAATTTTGAATTAAATTGGTCCCGCTCATTGATGTCGAGCCCATGAAGTTTATATATATATATATATATTATATATATAATATATATATATATATATATATATAATATTATTATTATAGTATATATATATATATATATATATATATATATATATATATATTAAGTTCTATATTATGATTTTAATATTAATAAATAATATTCACGTATACTATAATTAATATGGTGCATGCACAAACACAATAGAAAGAGTTTGGGGAAAGGATCAGCAAACGCCGGAGCCGTGAGTGTGTCCAAGCTACTATCATTACTTTACTTGATTGTACTTAAGTACATTTTTTGAGTACGTGTACTTGTACAGTTAATGTTTACTTGTACTTGTCTTGACTTGTACTTGACTTGTACTTGTACTTGAGCACTTTTGTACTTGGTACTTGTTCTTATACCCTTTGCAAGTACTTTTGGCATTTTTAACTTGCCAATATTTTTATTTTCTTTTTCATTTACTCCTTAATTGAAATTAAATTATTTATATTTTTTTTCTAGTTTATTGTCTATTTTTTTATTTTTTTTTAATAACTATAATTATTAATTTTATTAATGTATATATTATTATAAAAGTTATATTTTACCTTTTTTCTATTACAGTTTATTGTTATTTACTATTTTATATGGTATATATTATTTTATATATAGTATATTATATTAGTTAATTATTATTATATATTATATATTATATTTATATAATATATATTAAGTTATATATATATATTTTATATAATTTATTTTATTTATATATGATATATATTATTATTATAATTATTATGTATATATATTCATCTATCTATCATGTCATATTCTTTGTTTTTTCCGCTATCAAATCCACCATTCTTCTGGCCCACGAGGGTAAGTGTGCTCATGAGAGCACTGTTCAAGAAGCAGAGGTGAGTAGAAGATATGGATCACAAAGTTATAAGAAACTCCCCACGGTGCCGCTGGTCTATGAACCTCCTTTACATTGCCTGTATACTCTGATTAGTGCGGATTCTCAGAACCGCAGAAAATAATAAATTCCACCCTAGATGCTTCAACGGGACCACGACGGACCTCTTCACTATGGCTCTAGCCAATGTGGTGTGGTTCATCTCTTTGGTCACGGTGGGGCGTACAACATTTACACCCTACAAAAGCCCTGCCATTTATTCTGATATAAATGTCACTTATTTTTTCCGCCCCATAGACCTATTTATTTCTATTTTCTATACTCTCCTCCAGCACAATTTTCTTTTGCTGATCTATCAGTAACCCTTTTTCTTTTCGGGTTCCAGTCCAAGTCGATATTCCGCATACTCAACTCACCATCTCATCTACAGTCCGCTTGAATCCAAGTCCAGTTACGTTATCATCTTGACTTGTCCACATTGATGTTTTTTTTTCCTTTAATACTGTTCCATTTATTTATCTCTCTATTTTTTCTATTACCATACTATTTTTACTCTGTTTAATATCTATTTTGTCTGTCTTTTCTCTTTGACTTTCCCTTCTCACACCTTTAACACGCCCCTAAGACTTGCCAATCTGTACAAAGTACTTATTAGATCTATACTCCTCTTTTCCATGACCCATAGTCTTACTATATACAGTGAGAGCACAGGTAACACGACTTACCATCATACAAGACACTAGCGCACTCAAGACGATATTCCCTTTACATCCCACCAAGGATTTAATTTGCACCCAGCCTCCTTCCTGCAATTCACAACTTACCTACTACACTCGCATCATCCGTTCCCTTTTCGTTCCAACATATATCCTAAAAATATTTAAACTCATCACTTGTTCCAGCTGCTCACCATCTGAGGACATACTCACACCGAGGACTGTCTCTCACTTAACTTTACTTACTCTTATCTACGTTTTACTTTCAAACCCATCCTTTTTACACACTCCTCCAAATTTTTCTACCAATCCTCTCAAAACTCTCTTCATTCCATCGGTCTACAACACTGTTATGTGGTGAAAGGTTATTATTATTATAGTAATATAGTTATTAGTATTATAGTTTTATATAATTATTTAATATAATTATATATTAATATATTTAATGTATATATATATAATTTAATATTATATATATATATAATTTATTATATTATTTATAATGATATATTATTTAATTATTTATATATTATTATAATATTATATATATAATATATATATATTATCTTAATAAACATACTCCCTCAGGAAGGCTTTCGGCCCTGTCAGGTTTGGACCAGCATTCTTAACTTCTTATATGGCCGAAAAGCTAACCCTTAGATCACGTTCATAGAAAACATTCTTGTGGGCGCAATGGTCTCCGGAACGCCATGTACCTCGAGTTAACACTCTCAGGTAGTGGGTTTTTCGCACCTTCAGCTAGTAACAAGCATCTTTCATTTCCTATTAGGCCTCAATAACTCCGTTCTCCAAGAGCTCTCCAGATGATCTTGCTCCTAGGCTCATAAAGATTCTAAAGCTGGCCCAAGAGTAATACAAGCAAATAGAAAAGACCGGTTTGCATAGCCTCTGTCGACCCTAAATACCATGCGTGAAGAAAATTCTTCTATTAGTCCAACATCTCGGTGAAGAAATATAAAATATCCATTCATCTTTGGCCAATCAAATTTCAGTTTTTGCATAATTTTTATTTTAAAATTCAAATTGTTAATTTTTAATAAAAGAAACAAGCTATAAGGTAATAATACTAGAGGGAATTTATTTGATATTAGTAGTATTTTTCTAATTATTTATATAAGTAATTATAACAAATATTGTAGGAACCGTGAAATTTGGAAAAATTTTGTTGCTTTGAAAGTCATCGGAACAAGATATCTTTTCATTCTGATTTTCGGTGGACGATTGCTTTTGATTCAGCATTTAATCTTTTTAATTAATTAAAATATTTTTCTCTATTTTTAAATTTTTTAACAGTTCCATTATCTAATTATATAAAAATACTATAGTAGTATTATATATTATATTTGAATATATAATATTATTATATATTATGTTATTTATATGATATATGGTTATATATATTTTATACCTATTTATTAAAAGAACAAACTATAGTAATTTATATATATATATTTTAGTCTTATATTTTGAGAGATAAGTAGGTATATATATATTATATATGTATATTTATTTTTACTATTATATACAGAAGTGATCTGAAGAAAGTCGCGCTATCAATGAATATTCGTAGTCTGTGCAATCTAATGGTGTAATAACGTGATTCTAGGTCTCATCTGCAATACAGCTTAGTCATAGCTCCACAGTTATTTACCTTTGCATCACATCGTAATACGTCATGTGATTTGGTTGTGCATCCCCTGACGTCTACAGATATGCGATTTTGAGTATCTATTGTACGGTGAGAGATTGCTGTTTTCCTCTCAAAAGCACTCGGTGTATTATTCTTGAACAGTATTTATTGAACTTGTATCAGTTCATATGGACGATGATTAAAATAGCAATTGAGGTATTTTCTCGGTTAAGACTCAATTATCAGTGTTGTTTTGTGCTAAGTTCACTGTAATCACTAGAAGAAATTGGTATCTCACGCTTTCTACTCTCATGAATAATGTGTAGGAACATCGAGTCAAAGATATAGCTTGCGGTAATTTCCTACCATCGGATTATGTGCTACAAATTAATTTGAGCATGAATATACCTATCAATGCAGTTAATGAGTCGCGTGTTAATGCGTTCAGTCGTCATAGAGTCATTGGGTGTCTTCATTTGCGCTTGCTCATGCGAACAAATGATATGTGTGCCTCTGAAATTTCAACATTTGTCATGCCGTCGGTCTCTTATGAGATGTCACTCCATATACAACTGGTGAGTGTGTACTGTGGAAAGTTGTGTTCCGGCTAGGCTCTTTATAGGCGAACCGCAGCAATTCACTTCCCGAAGCTCCGCAGTTTAGCAGTAGTCAAAAATGTTAGGTCTGCTAGCAATCTTTCTTATTCAGGCTAAATCAGACCGTAGTGTCCCAGGAAACAGGGCGATTTTCCTTATTCTGACGTTATGTCAAAGATTTTAGCCTTCACTGCTGTTCTGAGATATTTAACGACTAGACATCGCATTTTTTATAAACTTACGTGATTGCGATATGAAACGTACAAAGTTAAAATACTGTTCATGATATAGAAATCACTAGATGCTACGTGGGAAATAACAAGCATCCTCACCCGTCCTCAAAGAAACTCTACGTGTGCTGATGAACAGTCATGTGGAGCACAGCCTATCGAACAAATGAGCGTTGTGACGTTTGTATGTGAGTGATATACTCTGTCAGGTAGCTATCTAATGAGCTGGTTGAAGAATGGACTATATACCTAAAGTTACCATTTTGAATAATCAGCTGAACCTACGTAATTTGTGATGTGCGCGACTTCTCTCGTAGTCTACCTTCGTCGACTTTATTTACTATTTTTCATTTTGGTTAATATATATATATTTAATTGTATATATATTTATATATATATATATTATATATTTTATACTATTTATATTATTTAACTATTCTTATATTATCTTTAAATTAATCATTAATTATCATTTACTTTTAATATTATTTTATAAATATATTGTAGTAAAGAACAATAATAACTTCTCCACATTTTTATAGGTTTCTCAGAACCTCACAAGTCACTACGCAATAATATTATTCCAAGCAGTTAAGATTACCATAGTACCATACGTATGATGGTCTAAAAGGAATAATCTACCATTTTAATCTCTGAAATGAAATTACTTATCTTCCCTTTTGTATTAATGGCATATGAATCAATCATTAATTTACTAGTTAGATCCTTCTGGTGTCAGATCTTCTCGTCTCTCTCCCATCTCTGGGTTCAAGGTCATCACTTATTTGTGTGCTTATCTTCTCGTGATAAGCTCTCATTATTGGTAATTCATTATGAACAAATAAATTTAGTATATTACTGCTAACTTAATCGCTCACAGTTCGTATAATTAAATGGTTAGTTATACTAATTATTATTTATATTCATTCTTCCCTTATTGTGGTTTTCGAACCCGTCACTCTCTTCAGCTCTATATTTAGTGTGTTATCTCTTTATGTGTCGTTCTTCTATATCCTCATCTTCTATCATATCTGAGGGTCTTAAAAGTGACATTATCTACTCTCTTTTTTTCTTTCTCTCTGTAGGAGCATCTTTTTCAGGAACAAGCATCAGGTTTTTTACAGTGTTCTGTATCCAGTATGTGTTATGATCATTAATTATGCTGATCGGCAGATTTTACTCCCTGTTTATGTTTAGTCACTCTGTAGTGTATCCTCCTAATTTGACTCTACTCGTGCAGTTGAGGGTGTGTATTTAATGACAATAGGAGTGTCATATGTCTCCAGCTTGCTTAAAAGCTCTTTTATTTTTTCTGGGATCGATTAACTTTTTAGAAAGTAGTTTATCTTTTAGCTAAATCTTAATTTATATGGGGGTTGGATTGCAGCTGATTATTAGCCTCGTTTTGTCCCTTATGAGATAGTATATACACGACCTTTGGGCTAGTGATCTAAGCTAGACTCAAGAATGATGTGGCCGTGCATGGGATGTCGTGATCTCTGATAGAAGGGGTAAGAGGTATATGTGTGCCTCAAATCCTGTATTATATAACTCGACTCTTTGTAGTGATATCAGAGATTTTCGTCAATTTTCGTGAACTTTTTTATTATGCTTGTTAAAATAGATATTTTTTTAAACAATTTCTAATAATAATTTGTGTATTACTAGATAACACAAAATTGTGTGAGTGCCCTGTTGTAAAATTGATGTAAGTGTATTACCGTTATTTTTGTTTGAAGTGAGATTGAAATCAAGGGTGATAGGAGTGGGGGCAGTCGGCACCCTTAATTTTATCTTTTTTCGGATGAAAAAGTAATAGGGAGAGGGAAAAAAACACAAACACATTATTCGAAAAAAAAAAACACACACAAGAAGTGGGGAAACGGAGAGAGATCATGACACAGAGACAACATGACAAGATATGAACATATAGCCATAAAAATATATACATATACATAGAGAGAATAAGATAATCATACAGAGAAATAGGAATATAGGAAAGAATTTCTATAGTTAGCATCTCGAATAATGGTCTAGTAAAAAATTTTTAATTTCTCTATTTAGGTACATCCGCAGATGTCGGCGGACAATCAATGGAAACTGCGAGGTGGCGGAGCTTTTCGCCGTGAAATCCCCGGGAGGCCGAGGAGAACTCACGGAGGGTTCTGCCATCTTTCTGACTTACTACATTTTTATCTTACTGTTTAGTAATTATAAGTTGAGCAGTTTCTTAAATTTGTTATTCTAGAGGAATTAAGATAGTAGGTAAAATTCCAATAATAATAGATTGAAGGTAAAGTCTAGGTGATCCTCTATCGCCTTCCCGTAGTGAGTGACCTGAATAGTAGTGTAGTGATTATAATTTTCTAGTTCACGTCTGATAGAGCTCTATATGGGTTATAATATTTCTCAGATGTAGGTTATATGATTTTATAGATTTCCTTTATAATATTATTTAATGATATCTATTTAAATATATATAATCGTCTTTTTTAGTTCATAATAGATATTATTAATGTTTGCGGTTAGGTATGGTGAAATTTCATTTCTTTTTATCAAATTTATGTGATTATTGTGGAGTTTAGTATATATACAAAACTGTTTATGGTCGGGTTATTAGTCGAGGGTTTATTTAGAGGAGTGTCATAATTTAGTATCTCTTTATTTATATAAGGGTTATAGGTGAGAAAAAGGTAACTGTATATTAAGTATTATAAAGTAGTAATACTAGATTTTAATTGAGTGTTGAAGGGAAGGATAGTATATGTGATATTTATTGTCGTGAAGAGTTAGGCGTCGAAATGATGAATGTAAAAACTTAATTAATTAAGGGTAATAGAATAAGGTGCGTTTAAGAAGTTGGTAGATAGGGATGTGTGTGAATCAAATCTGTACATGAAACAAATTGATTTTTATAATATGGGCATTGTGAGATTACCTATGTAGAGGTATGTGAGAACAGATTGTATTTTAGGATTTATGGATTTGCAACATAGGCGTATATTTAGGGTAATACCCTAAAATATGAGAGATCTAATCGGCGGTAAGATTCGTTTAATGGTGTTGGTAAGTAGCTTAATCGATATAGCACAAAAAGATCATGTCATTAAGCTCGAAATAGCTGTGAATGCGTTGTGTTAATTTGAGATCAAATAGAGTCGATATAAAGTGATGTGATTTTAATATTAATAGCGAGTGAAGACAGGGATGTGGTATGCCTCCATTTCAATTTTGTAAATGGATGAGGTTATGAAAGAATTAGAGGTAGGGGTGACAAGGGATAGAGTTAGAATGATGGAGAATGGATGAGAGTGGAGAATTCCCTACCTATTATATGAGGATGATTTGGTTTTGTGTGGCGAATCTGAAGAGAGTTTGAGAGAACTAGTAGAGAGATTTGGTAGGGTGTGTAAAAGAAAGGGTTTGAAAGTAAACGTAGATAAGAGTGTTTAAGTGGTTACCTATGGTTAGTGAGTTCGAGAGGTATACTAGACTCTCTAGGTTGTGTAGAGTTTATGGTTAATGATGTTTAAGATGCGTGAGCAAGCGGATAACCAGAGTGTACCTGAAGTATAATCATATATTTTAGGCACCTAATATGTTGAAGAAAAAGTGTGAGAGCGTGAAGATGTAACTCAAGATATAGTAAGTAATAGTTATAGTGGGTACAAATTTTGTGATATAGCTGCACTAAGTGGTCTGGCATTGCAGTTTAAAATAATCGTTTAAGGTGGATGTAATAATAATGAGGAACTATAGTTGTTGAGTGCGCTAGGCGTCTATTATGAGTGAAGTGTGATTAATGTTAGTTAAAACCCGTTGTTTAATTATAATGTATTTATAATTATATATATAAGTATATAAGTGGTCACTATGTTATCTATTATGAGAATAAATATGAATGAGTTAGATCTTATAAAATTACTAATGTGTCTACATGAATGGACAATCTTATAAGTGGCGTATGTTTATGTGTGAAAAGAATGATAAATAAATGAGGATATATATATAATAATGAGCCGCTGATCGTAGAGAGTTGATTTGTGTGGTAGATTGGGGTAATAAATTCGATGAGATAGCTGAACAGTACTTTCGAGATCGGTCAGTAAGTTATGTATCATTGGTTAGGAAATGGCATGGATGGGCACGACTGGTTTTCTCGGTTAACCGGAAGTGGATATAAAGATGAAGATAAGATAGGTAGAAGGATAGAAACGAGAAAATGAGAGAACATGTCAAAGAAAAGCTGGAACACTGATGTCTAGTAAGGGAATGATGTGATTGGATAGAGAAGATAATGTGAGTATTGGCAATTACGACTAGAGAAGATGACGGTGTTTACAGTACCAGGCAGTACGTAGAGGTGGGTTGCGAGTCTGTGAAGAGGTATTAGGTTGTAGAGGGGGCGGCGCAACTGTGGCCATTTAGGATACAGCACACCCCCACATTGAGCGGGGAGGGGGGAGGTCATAGTGGATCGCACCGGGCACGCCTTCAAAATTAACTCGACGGGGGTTCTCCGCGCAGACGTACCACGAGTCGTGAGGGTGGAGTTTTCGGTGGAACTGCGGTACGTAAGATTCTCTAGTTCCTCAGATAGGCCTGTGAGGAGGGCGAGTTTTACAGGCCTGTGCGCGGCGTTCTCTTTGTCATTGCTCTTATAGGTTTGGTATTCTCTTTTATAGTTTAAAAATAATCCATATTATTGGATTGCACAGGTTATATTGATTTTGCACTATTTTATTAGCGCGGACAAGGTCTTATCTTATTAGAGACGAGAGAAACCAATTATAAAAGGTCTCATAAAGTTGGGCCTTGCTAATTCATATTATTATAATTAATAACAATATTTTTTTTGTATTATTTTTTTTACATTTTCTTTATTAAATTTACTAGTATTCAAAAATGTATTCTATTTAAATTAGATTTGTGTTTTTGAATTTTTTTTTTTTTTTTTTTTTTTTTTTTTTTTTTTTTTTTTTTACATTTCCGAACTAAAATTTTACCATTCACCAATGTATTTCCTTTTCTGTAGCATTAATAGTTTTTGATCATATGACGGATATAATAAATTATACGTTATATATTATATATATTATATATATATATTTAATATAATATAAATAATATTATTATATTATTATATATATATATATATTATATATTATATATTATATATTATATATATATATAGAGTAGTATATATTTATATATATTATAATATATATATATATATCATATATTCATGATTACACACTCACGGGCAGGGCCTTTTCAAGGAGGGGCAAAAAAATATAAAGAAATTTTCCATGTTGTGACTTTTCTGTTTCGTAATTTAGGATCATAAATTCCATTTCCCAGTTTTACCCCCATTACAAGCTTAATTTTTTTTTTTTTGCATGGTAAAAATAAAGTTAATATTTGAGATATTTGCTATTATAATACTTGTTTGTTTATATATATTATTATTAGATTAGATATATTATATACTATATATAGATATACATCACATTATTTTTAAATATTTTGTTTCTTTTATAAGGCCAGCTTAGAATTATTCCACATACCCATGTGTGTGTGTGTGTGTGTGATCGATGTCATTAAGCAAAGAACTAGTCCATCAAGATATAGTTCTGTAAATTCATGAATAAATGGTAATCAGATGAGCAAAATTTTGGTAGTAAATGGTAATTCAAAAAAAGGTCTTCAATCTTTTAAAACAGTTCCTTATAACGGGGTCATAAATTGTAAAGGGGTTTGTAACGGGGTTTGAATGAGCAAAATCTCTTTCTCGTCCAGAATTTAATATTATTTTATATATACTATATATATATATATTATATACGATGGTATATTAACTCAAATATAACTAACTGTTTTATAATAGTATTATTGTAATATAATTATATATTAATATTAATATATGGTGTATTTGGTTTAGGCGACAATATATCGATCTATCTCAAAACTACGAATATTACAGGAACAGTTATGTTGATGGTACTGCAATTTTATGCGGAACTGTAAAAAAAAAGAAAAATAAATCATATTCTCAAAAGCTCAAAAAAATTTCACCTGAAAAGAGGACCATTTTTTGGATCTTGTAAATTTTAGTTAGGAAAATGTAAAAAAAAATAAACTATAATAAATAAATTAAATAAATATTGGCTATTTTTTTTTGGGCGGGACATATATATTATATATATTTATTTGTAAGGTATTACACGGCAAGTAGGGGGCTCGAGCGACGGGGACACAGGGGGGGACGTTTTCATACCGTAGGGGGCGGCGGAGGAACCCCGCGGACACCCATATACCAAAGAGCGGGGGTTCCGGAGCCTCCCGGGGAGGGAATAATCTCCCCCGTAGTCCCGTGAAGGCGAGAGACCCTGACTGCCATCGGGGCGGTTTTACTACCCTTGGTTTTTAGGTATTGTTTAGTTTTAAACACCACCCATTATTTAAAGGGCAAGGTAAGGTTACGTTAATTAATAAGTTGAAATTACTCTTCAATTTTTAACTTTTTTTTAGAATCGCTTTTTTTATTTTACGTTTCCCAGACTAATCTTTATGCTGATTCCAAAATCGTATTCGTTTACACGTTAGCATTAATGTTTTAGATAATTTGCGGACAATCCAGAGCTGACCATATATATATATATTTATATAATATTAATATATATAGTATATTATATTTTATATATTATATATATTTAGTTTATTATAATATATATATTATATATTATATATATTATATATATAGATATATATATATATTATATATATATATATATATTATATTAGTGTATGGAAATTGATATCCGCATCCGCATCCGCATTTGCGGAACATCCGCACCTTAATTGACCACTCGCATCCGCATCCGCATCCTCACTCAACTGACATCCGCATCCGATTGCTTTGAAACTTGGGATATGTTCTATGTATATGATTAAATGCAATATAAAATACATTTTTTTGGAATCTTTATGCATGTGGTAAGTATTTCCTTAATTGTAAATATTTGAATTCAAACTTTATTAATTATTCTATTAATAATTAATTTATTATATTATTATAATAATATATACTAATTATAATATATATATATTTAATATATTAGTATATATAAGTTAATTAATATATTAATTATATATATATATATTATTATATATATTCATATATTATATATTATATATTATATTATATATATTAATAAATTATATATAATATTATATTAATATATATATATATTATATAAGATATTATTTATTATATAGTTACATTATGCTATTGTTATTTTCTTTTCTACCTCGATACTATATAAATTTAATTAGAATACTGCTTATTGACTTTAGGGCGAAGTGTAATGTTTTCCAGGCTTTATGCCACATAATAACTTGTAACGGTTGGTGAGTACTGTATATCGTTTGTAATAGGTTTGTTAGTAGCCGCGATATCTCCTCTGATATATCTCCTGCTATGCGTGTTGTACGATGTCACTCTGGTAGACCCTTATGCCCACTTTCTGGATGCTTCGAAGGTGATAGCTAAGATGTGTGACTTTCTGTGGACTTGTACTTGAGCAATATTAATAGTAATCGATGTTTTAAAATGGGTATTTCACTAAATTATTTTCAATTCATAGAAATTGTACCGTGTATCCATGGAATATTATAACGATCGTGAACGGTGTGGATACTTCCAAACCTCGAAACAGACGAAAGTGCGTCGCAAGGACACCACTATGGATAGGATCTACACATCCGTTGAATGTGTGTGATATCCACAAAGCCACTTCTGCAATTAGAATGACTGTGTGTATAAGGCACGCATTTCTCGAGAGACCTCAAGAATAATACTATCACTCACGAGTATCATGATTAATCTGTGCGTACTATAGTACCTGTCGCAAGTTTTAGCAAATTTCTATTAGGTCTCTGTTGCATATTGTGCTGCTATATCATTCGGAAGACGTTCGATCACCTTGTTCCTGGAATTGCCTCATAGTCAAATTATTCCCAATTCATCTCTCGAATTGCGTCGAAGTAATGAATAGTGGTTCGAATTAGTCTGGCCGGATAGCCGAAAGAAGAAGTCACTGAATTCCTGCCACTTGCTAAGCCCGGTCTACGTGTGGCCCGGTAGTATGCCCAAGCTGGCAATATTTCTACCGAACGTCAGTAGATTATAAAAATATGAGAGATTTAAGATGTTTCTAAATCTTCTGGTTTGAGAACAGATTAAAAAACTTTAGAAAGAGCTAGAGATTAAAGCTAATATGACGACAGTTGGAATGTTGACTGGGGTTCCCCTTCTTCAGCAAAGATGGATGAATGCACGCTCCAACAGAGGAAAAGATGAATTGCATATGCTCAGTAGGTGCCCTTTCGTGCTGACCCAGCCTCGTTTCAACTTATTCTCTTGTTCTGTTAACTTTCCTCTCAGTGTTGGGAAAGCACGCATTCCAACCTGTTTCGAAAAATGGCCGCTTGACCTTTCTATGCGGTTTAGGGTACTCAAACTAGTACCTTTTACGAAGACTCCTATATGAATGCTCTTATACATTCTCTCCATTATGTCACATGAATCTATCTGTAGGAGTCCTCGCAATGTGATGGAAATTACTTCTTCTCTCGAGCCCCTGGAGTATCTGCCTTTTCGCGTGTGAGTGTGCTTAAACTCGAGCAGAGGTGTCCAGGTATATCTGGACATTTAATGAG
Organism: Trachelipus rathkii; assembly: GCA_015478945.1. NCBI lineage: Eukaryota > Metazoa > Arthropoda > Malacostraca > Isopoda > Trachelipodidae > Trachelipus > Trachelipus rathkii. The sequence continues at coordinate 9,133 of JABUQX010079317.1, read as the reverse complement.
TATTGGATAAGGCTATATATTAGTCTAGTCTGAATGAAGTTTGGTAGGTATTCACGCGCTCTGGAATCGCTAGAGCGGAGGAACCTATCAGGAAGAGGAGAATGAGTTTAGATGGAAAAGAGTTTCACCTGTTTGTCGGAACGATGTTGAAAGACAACTAGAATCACTCAATGAACGGACCACAGTTATAGATCAGAGAGAGGGAGTGTAGAAGGAAAGGTCAACGTGACTCACAGCATCCCCTAACTTTGACTACTTAGACGTTCCTATTTATTTATAATTGCAAAATATCACTCACTCGATTAAAGTTGGAGTTGTATTTTGGTCATAGAGGTGAACTCATATCACAGAGACTGATTGTAGTAATGTGTGGCCATATTCTTCTACTCGTACATGATCTTCAATAAATCTTTGTGCATGTACGAAGGAGTGTGTTAGGATTTTGATTCTGCATTCTCACTGACATAGCAATAACTGTGTATCAAGTACTTTGAGTTTTCTGCATTATTATGTTACGATACCTCGACCTGTACTTTATCTTAGATCGTATCATACAGACAAGCTCTCTCTCACTCCGTATGCTTAGCGTTACCTTTAGATATAGCATTCAATCTCAATTCGTAATATGCCTCGCTCCTTCTTTATATTATCTTACTAGATATTGCCTGTTGTACTTAATCGGTTTACCTATTTCTTATTCTTCGCTGTTATTATGGATATGTAATATTCCGGGTTGGTCAGTCTCAACTCTTGTGAAATTATCAATTCTTTATAATAATCGCTATTACAACAGACACTGCTACTCTCTAAGACATCCTATCTAACTTCTCATATCTCTTTCGACGGTTCTCTCGATTCTCCTGTTGACAATATAATAACATCTATGGCTTTAAACATATAACAATAAAAATGGTCTTGGAAATCTCACATCTAACAAAAGGTTGATTTGTAGGACTATATATATTATAGGTCCATCAAAAGAATATGGTGAGTTCTTGATTTAGTGGCTGCGAGATTTTTTTCCTCTTCTATCTCAAGTTATGCATTACTCAGCTATCAAGGGTCTCATCGCCTCATTTGTTGGTAATGATACTTGCTTTCTCATATAAAGGGGGCTCTGGTTTTCCACCTCTGCGTGCTTTTCTGTTTATTAGGGTTCGTATCATACCAACACAGTGGTGCGTTGATGAGAGAGACGTATTTATGCAACTTTTCACTAGTTCACTTGATACCTCTATTGATTTATCGACGCTGATGTTGTGTAAGTGCTTATATCTCTTTTTCTATTAGGTATACCGCAGCGCTAAAGGTGTCTAGGGGGTCTTATCTCACTTGACGTACTCACCGCCTTTTACGACGCCCTTCGTAGCTCACAATGAGTATAGTAGGTGCCGTTAGTGGCGTCTGAAGTTTTGTTTATTATGTTTATATTGGTAACTCTACATGGACCTTGTTCGTTACCGTGCTTACCCTTCTTTCCTGCCATACCTCTTGTTCTGAGGATTTCTTCTATCCTTCTACTGTGTTTACCTGTCTGGAAATATTATCTGTTCAATTTATAAATAGCTATGCGTCCTATGTCATACCTGGTAGTTTGTAGTTTAATGATTGAATATATGATGTGATCTGGGCATTTACATTCCGAACTATACTACTAATCTCTTTCCGAACTCTGGATAACGTGCTATAGTGAACAAAGTGAAATTGCGTTGTGATATGGTCAGAAACCTGATTAAATCGTTGTCTTCTCATAATGCATTGTAAAAACTCGTCTCTTTAAATTTTTTTTATATACATTTCATTTCGAATGATTAATATAAAAATCAACTCTTTCGATCAACCTAAAAATTATTGCTCTTCTGAAATAGATATGTGTTTATATACAACAATTCTTTCTTTTTCTCCTACCTCACACTCTTTTCGTATTTGCTACTAATTTTAAAATGTCTGTTTCCAATAATTTTTAATTTTCCTTGCTTCTTCATTCTCAATCTTGTATCTCTGTCTCAAGGTGATATATGTGATTTGAATCTTATAACTTTGTCAAAAATGAGCATCTCTAGAATAACTCTGTCTATCTATAAACATCTCCCATGATAAAATATTACTCCCATCTAGACGATCTCCAAGAAGCTTATTCTCCTCATTTTCATATTCCTACCCGCTACCAACTCTATTATAAATAATCCATGTTAATTATATTCTGCAACTCAATCTGAGATATATATATACAATAAAAATGCAACTATGAACTAAGTATGTGATACGAAAGTATTATTTTCATGATCCAACTATAGGTCCATTAACAAATAACTTGTGCTTCTGATAGAAATTTGCTATAATTCTACTAGGTACTAGGTATATACTGTTATCCGTCACTTGCATATCAACTATATTTCATATCATTATTCCTTTATAAACCTGTTGTGAAGGCGTTAGCTCAATATTCATCCTATCTTTGTCATTGTAAGAGGGGAACCCCACGTCAACAATCCACTGTCTCATATACCGGTACTATTAATTCTCTGTCATCTTTCTAAAAGTTATTTTTAATCTTAGTTCATTAACCAGAAGATTAGAAACTCTTAAATCTTCTAATTTATCATCTATTGTGATGTAGATTGCTTTTTAATATATAAAGTAAGCTAAGCAGTGTAAAGTGTAGCGATTATATTCTATATTCTCTATATCCATCCCCCTGCAAACAATAGATTAGTGGCAACCAATCACTCCTCTATTCCCGCATTCGTACTCAGCATTCTTCCTCTGCATTCGCTATAAGCTTTCCTGACGAACCATTTCGAATATAGTGTTTAATGAATCCCTGTCTCTCCGATCCACGCATCTAGGTGCATACATTCATCTCAGCTTTTTTAAGTGTCTGATAACGCGTGTCTCTCTATATGTCAGCAATTTTCCTTCTCCTTTTTTCCACCTCGACATCTTATTCCCTTCGAACCATCATGTGTTCATGATTTGTGACTGTATGTATGGTGTTGAAGCTTAGGTCCACACATATTTTACTAATTATTATAAATACTTATCTAACTCAATAGTGGTGTGTTCTTCTATGTATGAGTTGTTTGTTTTGAAAGTAGAGGATGTTATAAAATTTTGTAAATACATTTTTTCAAGACAAGTACAAGTACAAGTTTACTGTATGTTTGGTTTGCATAGAGGTAAAGGCATGTTATAGACATTATGTAATAATCCTTGTATGAAGTGTGCTATCTGAATGAAATCTGGGATATTTAAAATAAACGTGGAGATCAAGTACAAGACAAGTACAAGTATTAGCTTTTTCTATGGCAGACTTTGCTGAAGGTACAGGCGACCAAACTCCTTAATTCATGAGACAGAGAGATATCCTTCCTAACTGATGACTACACAGTCACTGAATGAAAATTACAAAGTCCGTAGGAATATATATTTATTTACACCCTGAAGAATACTGTGACGTAGCTCTAAGATTTTCAAGGCCACTTCCTGATTCTATATCTATGTAAGTTATTTTATTAGAGTTGTCCTATTATATATCCGTACCTATAGGGATATCTCACAGACACACTACAATAAATATGACTACTATATATATATGTATATATCGCCTACATATATATAGTATAGTACCAGAGTATGTTTTTTATTCCATCAGGACTAATATTAAATATTAATTTTATTATATATTTGCATTTTTTTTTGTCTCATAGATAAATAATTCTTTAAAATTATAAAAGACATTATCGATATCGCATATATGATAAGATGTGTGACGGGTGGGGATTGCTATTTTCATATATATTACATCTTAGCATGATATATTATATCATTAATACGTTAGTCTCTACGTATATATTATATATATTCCGTAATATATAAAGCTATTTATATATATATATTATTGAAAGTTATATCCTCATATAGATCAGTATATATAACTAATGATAACCATTATATAATAGAATATTTCATCCTTGCCAATGGACTCTTCCATTGTACATGGTTATATACAGTATTATACTATACTATACAGTAGGTTCAAGCCTAGCCATTCGATTTAATAAAGTACAGGATCAAGCGCAAAGTGATGTCAACGCGGGTGCTTGAACCTGTTTCCCAAGATGTTTCCGCCCTTTTTTTGGAGAGGCGAGAGATCAGGACTAGTCACGTAGCCTCGCTGTATAATTGTCCTAAGGCGACGAATCTTGTCGATGGTTCGTGTCTTGAGTTTTGGTCGGTGCTCCTGTAAGCCTGAGCCCCCCTGAAAAATGCGGTGGTAGCCCCAGAGGGGGTTCCAACACCCCATATTCTATGGATTGAAATATTTCGGTGGTTTCTCAGAAGAAGGCAGCCTGTGAGGTATCGAGAGGGATGTCGAAGTGCTTCCGAGATGACTTCTTTTCCTTGGGGGGAGGCCTCGCGGACATGAGTGGTAGAGCGCTCCCTCTAGCTGTGGTTAACGGGACGGCCGACGCGCTGTTGTGTATCCGATGGTTGGAGTCTGGCGCCGATGTGAAAAAAGTTTTGGGTCTTATTTTTATTGCAAATAATGTTTTCGCCATTAACAAGCATTTGTGCGACATATCGAGTGTATACTAGACTATAGGGTCGAGTTGCTCCTTCGTACTCATTAACCCTGAAGATGCTGTAGTCCACCAGAGGTTCACCAGATCTTCTGTGGATTTTAAATAAGTATCGATTGTCAAGCAGTGATATTGGCAGGAGATTCTGAAAGACTTTCAAAAAATGATGGCAAGTTTCATATTCTGTGCAACATTTGGTGATTATCATAGTGCCCACCTCTAATTGTCTAACGATCGAGCGCATATGCAGATGTTCGGGTCCTGTAGCGAGTGAAATTTTTTCTTTTTTCTTTATTATTTGCAATTTGTCCGGCAACAAAGGCACATATTGTGCGCACTCGTGGTGCGGAAGCGTTCCTCGACATATTTGAGTATTCGGTAGTTGCTCCCTAGTAACCAGGAGCACCCCAGAAGAATGCGGTGTAGCCCAGCAGAGATTCAATCAACCCTTCTGTGATTTAATAAGTTGTGAGTTTCAGTGTGATATTGAGCAGGAGATATTGAAAAATCCGATGAGTGCGTTTCTTTTTCTAGGGGCGGATAGGACTAGTGCCAGCGCTCTGTATCGTGTCGACTTCGACGCTGTTGTGAGAGTTCGCAGGCGTCTGGCGCGAGCGCATTGCCGATCGCTTATTTAGCTATGTTGTTGTAAGACGAATGTTGTGCGCCCTGTTTGGCGTAGCTTGCTTGGTCGGTGCTTGGTCCGGCGGTTACCATTCCGGCGCACTCCTGAAATGCCGTTTAAGCCCGAAGGGTTCCAACCATTATTCTGTGGATTTTAACCAGTATATCGAGTTTCAAACAGTGAAATCGAGCGGAACTTACACAGTGCAACGAAAATCATCTCTTTTTTCTGGGTTGTTTGTTATCCGACTAGTGTTTAACTTCTTGGACATTGTTCTAAAGCAGCCCGACGACTGCTTGTCGATGGTTCGAGTCCTGGCGCGAGTGAAATATTTTCGTCGTCTCATTAATGCAAATTTGTCGCAAAAGCTGTTGTGCCCATATCGGCTGCCTGACTTTGGTTGTTGCTCCTGTACACGGAGCAAACAGCAGAACTGCCGTTTAGCTCGCATGGATTCCACACCCTTCTATGGATTTGAATAATAACGGTTTCTAAGCATGATTCGGAAGCAAGAGATTTGAAAGCTTCCTAGATGCGTTTTTTATCTGGGGAGGCGGATCGAATAGTGCGTGAGAGCTCCTGTACATTGTCTAACGGGGACGCTGTTGTTGATGGTTCGAGTCCTGCGGGAGTGAAATGTATTTTTTTCGTCTTATTAATTGCAAATTTTAATTCGCAACAAGAAGGATGTTCCCATGTCGGGCCTGACTTTGGTTGTTGCTCCTGTAACACGGAGCTAACTAGCAGAAAATCTGTGTAGCGCCCAAGTGGGGGTTCAAAAGCCCCTTCTATGGATTTAATTAGTACCCGTTTCACACACAGTGATATCGAAGCAGGGGCTTGAAAACTGTTTCCGAGATGCCTTCTTTTTCTGGAGTGGAGGATCGGACTAGTGGTAGAGCTCCTGTAGCATTGTCTGATGCGACGCTGTTATCGATGGTTCGAGTCCTGGCGTGAGTGAAAATTTTTATCCGTCTTATTATTGCAAATTTATCGGGAGAAGCATCTTTTTGCCTATGCCGTCCGGCTGGCTTAACTTTTGGTTGGTTGCCCCCTGTAACTCAGAGAACCATCAAATGCCGTTGTAGCCCGAGCAGGAGTTTCTATATCTATAATTATATCTGTACATCTTATTTTCACGCCACCATACGTCTCACTACTATTACATTAGCAAGAGTAGTGCTGGATACGTCATGTAAGTACCTATGGAAATCATTCCAGAATTATACCCTTTGCATTTCCCTAAGGATTTTATTGCACCAGCCCATCTATCCTGCATTCACTTCTTCCATACTACATTATGCATCATCCGTTCTTTTTTCATCACCACTCATTATATCTAAATATTTGGTAACATAAATTTTTATTCCAGCTGCTCACCATCGAACATAACTTTACACAGAGAATACTGTCACAATCACAACTATAACCTTACTCTATTCTATTGTTTTACGTTCATAAACGACACCTGTTAGATTTCACACTTCGGCACCAAATCTCGTCTCACTAACTAATCCTTCAAAGCTATTTCAGATTCGCCCACAATAAACTAATATCTATTTTACTATAGGCTAGGTAAGCACCTCCCTCTCTTTATATAGTCGTCCATTCTCTAACCCATCCTTTGCTAACGCATCCCCAACCTCTGATTTTTCATAACCCAATTCATATATATATATATAATAATAATACTAATATATATAATATATGTTTATATATATATTATTATATATATATTTATATATATATATATTATTATATATATATATATATATATATAATATATATATAATATATATATATATAATATATATTTATATTCTTTTTCAATTGAATAATTGAAACCAATCTTTTTCTTTTTAAACAACACAAAAGAAAAATAATAATTATTTTTTCTAGAGCTCCCGGCTTCCAACTCCGACTATAGTTTCTGGACTGTTTGAGAATTTTGAATTTCTGGCATAAATTTTTTCACGTACAAAAATATTTTTTGAAAAATTTATTAGAAATCCGGTTCCTTTCATCAACTCGTGCTGGGCTCCAGATTCCGGCGCGGATCGACAAAGGTTCCTGCCTATTTGAAAATTGTTTTAAGCAAGTCTTTCTGGCAATAATATTTTCAACAAAAAAAAAATATTTATGGAACCAAAATCTACGACTTTGAATCCGGCTCCGCTCCGACTCCGGGATCTGGACCACTAAGGTTTCTGCACTATTTTCAAATTGTTCAGCACGTCTTCGGCAATAAATTTTCATCTAAAAAATATTTTCTGATTTAAAATTTATAAACAGGAGTCAGCTCTAACTCCGGCTCGGTTCGACGGATCACGGATCCGTTACTAAGGTTTTTGATCTAATTTGAAAATTCAGTTCACAAGTCTTCTGATAACATTTTTTTCAACTAAAAAATATTTCTTGAAAATATCTGCAGCTTGGATCCGGCCCCGGATCCGACTCCGGATCCTGCTTCGGATCCGGATCCATCAAAGGTTCCTGCACTACTTTGAAAATTGTTTCAGCAGCATCTTCTTTCACTAAAATTTTCACCTAAAAAAATAATTTCTGAAAAATTCATACCCAGGACCCGGCTCCGGGTTCGGGCTCCGGGTTCGGCTCCGGGTTCGGCTCCGGGTCGGCTCCGAGTTCGGCTCCGGATCCGACTAAGGTGGTCTGTACTAATTGAAATTGGTTCAATCACGTCTTCTGCATACATTTTTTCGCCTAAAAGATATTTTTTGAAAAGAATTAATACCAGGATTCCGGCTCCGGCTCCGGCTCCGGCTCCAGCCTCCTTTTCTAATCCGACACCGGCTCCGAGTTTGGCTTCGGCTTCGCGCTTCGGCTTCGGCTCTTCGCTTCGGCTTTCGGCCTTCGCTTCGGATCTGACTAACGTTTCTGCACTATTTGAAAATTGTTCAGCTCTTCTATCATAAATTTTTCACAAAAATATTTTTGGAAAAAAATCATACTCTTGGCTCTGACTTCCGGCTCCGACTCCAAATCGGATCCGATTAAGGATTGTGCAATATTTGAAAATTGTTTCAGCGTCTTCTGGAATAAATTTATTCATCTAAGAAAATTATCTCTTGAAAAATTTATACCAAGGATAAAAGGCCTGCCGCACTCTCGTCGTCTCCCGGATCAGAGACCCGACAGTTTCTTGCACTCTTTGAAATTTGTTCAGTACGCCTTTTCTGGCATTAAAAAAATTTTTTTTTTTTCACCAAAATATTTGTTATTTTGGAAAAAAAAATTCATAAACCGCCAAAGGGCCCCCCCTTTTTTCCCCGGCCTTCCTTTTTGAACCTCTTAGCTCCCCGGCCTTTTTTCCTAACTATCCCGGCGCGCGGGCCTTTTCTTTTCCCCCGACATCACTTTTCGGCTCCGGATAAATAAGATAGAGATATTCTGAACTATTTGAAAATTGTTCAGATACGTCTTCTGGCAATAAAGTTTTTACCTAAAATATATTTTTTACCAAATTCTTTATTATATCAGGGCTGCCGGCTCCGACTTCAGCTCGGCTCCCGACAAAGGTTTCTGAACTATTTGAAACTTGTTTCAGCACGTTTCTATCAATAAAATTTTTCAATAAAAAAAAATATTTTTCGAAAAAATCATACTCTGGCTCGACTCCGTCTCCGACTTTGACTCCGGCTCCTGCCTCCGACTCCAAATCCGGATCCGATATGGATTCTTGCATTTTGAACATTGTTTAGGGCAAGCTCTTCTGGGCAATAATTTTTCATGCATAGAAAAAATTATTTCTGAAAAAATTTATAGACCCAGGAATTGTCCTCAGAATCTGGATTCCGGTTTCCGGCTCGGCTCCATTTATTTGACTGAGTAAAAATCCGAAGAATGGGCAAAGTCAGAATCGATGAAAAAAAAAATTAGATTTTCTATAATTATACATAAAATATGT
>JABUQX010079316.1:15000-26670 GCA_015478945.1 Trachelipus rathkii | reverse complement strand
ACATATATATATATATAATATATATATATATATATATAAACTAATAATAATATATTATATATATATATATATCTATATATATATATACTTACATCTTAGATCCTCTAATACTAATGATAGTATATAGATATAATAAAATATAAATATTTTATACCTATTAATATATTAATAAAATATATAACCTATATATATATATATATATATATTATATATATAATATATATATATATATTATATATATATATTATAGATATATATATATATATAATATATATATACTATATATAATATACGTTTATATATAATATATATACTTATAATATATCTAGCTATATAAATATATATAATATATATATTATATTACTATACTATATATAATATTATAATATTATATATACCTACGTATTAAATAATACATACTATACATAATATAACATAATATAATTACTATATATATTTATACTTTATTATTTAATAAATGCTAAAAATACATATATAAATATATTTTTTTTAATTTTTTTATCTTATAATTGCTCTATAATATATAAGTAATACTTATATATATAGTATAATAATAATACATACTCATTTATTATTAATAATCATATATTATATTATATATATATATATATATATATATATATATATATTTATATATATATATATAGTATATACTACTCACTACGTTATACCTACTACTACAAAATAATATAGATTACGCTGTATTATGATTGGGGGGCACTGCGTCGCTATACTACGCTATTAATATATTGTGAGATGCACTGCTTTTTGACTCTGAATGACTCTTCCGGCTTCTGCACTAGGTGGGAGCTGTAATCGTCGACGGGATGAGCAGGTTCATTCCTTCTTCGACTAATCTTTCTCTCCTCATAATCCATGGTTCGATCGTGCCTGTTCTCGTGACATCCAGGCTAGCCAGCGCTATCGGGGGTGGGAAAAATTTCGTTCTCCTATCACTCTCGCAAATATATTCATTACTAGACACTAGATAATCGTTGCAGGGTATACCTCTCTTCGAAGAGTAAAGTCAGAGCAGCTATGAAATACGATCATCGCTCCTAAAGTTTTTCTCAACTAACATATTTTCTGATCTCTAGGACTCTGCCATAAACATTATCTAACAGCTTCTGTAATACTAGCCATTTCTCTCCTCTTATTCGAATCTGAATAGCGCACTGTTGCTAACTCTCCAACTGAAAGGGCCAATAATCTCTTTTGCCTCCTATTTTCCTCTAACTCAACCCTGGACGATTCTGGCCATTCCATTCCTCTCCACGCTTCTCCTTCTCAGTGTGTCGCTAGATGTCTTGACCATAGTGATTACATTGACTCAGAGAGATGCAAATGAGGCTCTCGAGTATCTAATGCAACGGTCTATGTAAAGCGGGGAGTGCACCGGATGGCGTCCTCCCTGAGTTTTGAAGGAGCCAGATGGTGCTTCGAGCTCGCCCATACGCTCTCTGTTCAGATAAAAATCTAATAATTCTCTATTTTCAAATACTGATCGATATATCCACTCAGTGTCTAGAGAAGGCACTCACGATTCGCAAACACTATTCCGAAAAAAGAGAGCCCGCTCTTGATCCTTACTAATCTATCATAGCCGCTATAGGTCATCACCTGTATTACTATCTAAAGGATCTATTAGAACACCGCTACTAATTACTCTCACTTCTTAGAACTCATCCTCGGATCTTATCAAATTCATACTTCTATTACGATTCACAGATTCCACGAGATACCTCTCGGACGATATCTGAGTTCTACCTGGTGATCTTTCATAGTTTTTATCCGGCTCGATTTAAGGAAACAAACGAGCGCGAGATCTTCGCGTGCCGTTGGCGTCTGATTCATAGTTCAAAGCACCTTTACCGGTATGGACGCAGATACACTCGCTGACTCCAAACAAAGCTCTCCCTCACTTTGGGTTTCCAATAACCTCTCTTTGATATTACTTATGAATCTAAGACTTTTTCTTTCAGGTCGCTCATATCGAGCTGTGTATGATTGGAGCGACTTCCTCTCTTCTTTTCCGTACATAGTGGTGTTCCTCAAGGTTCTGTCTTATCTCCTACTTTATTCTTAATTTCATTAATGATCTCTCACCAGCTGCACATCTAACTCTATCGCACTCATAATGCTCGATGACTCCGACCGCTTCATTCCTTGCAACTCTATCTTTCAATTCTGCTTCCCTACATCATTACCTTCATTAGAATGCGTACTCATAACCGCTAACCATGTCAGAGATCTCGACGAACAAGCATGGACTCTCACTTTTCGGAAAAAACGAAACAGAATTTAACACAGCACGGATCAAGCAACAATAAAACATGATCTTGGTCCGGCACTTAACTCTTGCTCTTACTTCTCACATAGAACAACTATAGACAATTCCATCAATATAAATACAGATAATAGGCCAATATCATAATTTTCACATTCAGATATTAGTTTAAGAAAGCAAATTGAATCATTCTGCATTAAAAACTGGAATAATTATAACAAACAAACAACAGGGCGAAGCGAAGATGGACCCGATACAAATCAGATTTAAATGATAAAAGCCACGTATTTCTACAAAAACATAAATAACAGAACCAACAACTCCAAAATTCATAGTCAGTCTAATTTTTGATTTTTCTGATTCCTTATGACTATCAGATAAGAATCCATCACGCTGTAAAGAGGCCTTCCGATGATGGCCGAAAGATAGATATTACATTATATGAAATACAAAAAATAGATATGCATTATATCTGGTAAAAGTTGATTGAAAATGGAAATATTACGCTTAATTTGTAAGAAATGTTCTCATCTAAGGTATTTTAGGTGAATGAAAAATTGGTGTAAAGTGATGAAAGATTTTTTATAAAAGTACGACCAGATATATTCAGGGCCTAAATTTATATAATATTTATAAAGAAGGTTTATTTCTTTAAGTTTACAAATATATATATTATATATATATATATATATATATTATATATATATATATATATAATATATATCTATAGTATATATATACTATACCATCATTATAGAGATGTATACATAATTATATATATATATGACTAATATAGAGAGAGAGAGAGAAGAGAGAGAGAGAGAAGAGAGAGAGAGAGCCTATGACCATTTTTTCAAAATGTAATTTTAGAGTTTTTTTTCTGCCTCAATTTTCATTTTTTGCAGAGGTATCTCTTTTTCTTTTTTTTCAGTTTAATTTTCTTATAAAATTTTTCTAACAAAGGCCATAATAAGAAAGAACTTACCCCAAGTCATTTCAAATTTGACAATAAAATTTAACATCTGTTCGATTTAATTCTCTTTAGAACAAACGATAATAATTCTTAAATTATATAAAATAGAAATATATAAATACATATAGGACTATATAAGTATATATATTATATTCTATATATATATATATATATATCTCATATCAAACTCATAAAAGAATATGGTATACTTTTATAAATAATATAATAAATAAAAGTTTATTAACATAGTTTGATCATATAGAAAGGAATATAATTTTACTATATCAAACTCATTTATATATATAATATGATGATTAAGTACATACTAGAATTTCGACTCACATAAGTATTATATAATAGTTCACTACCAACAAATAATATATATTATATTAATATATATATAGTACCATCTAATATAAAAGCCTAATATAGTAATAAATAATCAAAATAATAATACTACTATAAACATCAGAACATGACGAGATGGAAATTTATTGATGACCCCGAAGATGAATAGTCATTCTCAAGACCAGTATGTTTTCGACGATTCAGAGCAGCTGATAGACTGTCTACACTAATATATTTCTGATTGTCACCACTCAACTCTCTGTGAAACAGCATTGAAACATATCGCTTCTGCTCACTAGATATCTATATATCTATATAAAAAATGCTTTTCTTCAGCTCCTATAATATGGTTAAATCTATTGTGGAATCTGACACCTTACAAACGCTTGACTTCTTTTAATTTTAATGCTTCTCAATCCATAACATGCAATTCCATCTATCATACAAGAATACACTAATGATAGTAATCATCTTTCTGTGCACTTTGAATCGGAGTTGAGATTGAAGGACTTTTCTCTCGTGGTGCCAGAGTGAGACATAGTCTTTTGTATACCTGAAATCCGAAAGAGAGTCTTTTGGATTTTTCTTAGCAGCTAATGCTCGCGGGTTGGTTGAGCATGATAGAAGATTAAGGGCTACGTGATAAAGTCACTGCTATGTGAGAATCGTGGCAGGTTTATATATAACCTCTCATTACGTTCTTTATATTATAATGCATTCTCAACCTCATCAAAATTCAATGGCTCGAGCGTTACTTTGTTATCCTGTACGGTCAACGTTGATACAGAGATAGAGTGAATCGAGAAGTGGGAATTTCATTGTTCTCCTTATCACTCTGTTAATGTTTTATTCAGTTTGAAAATCTGCCAAAACTAATCTCTTTGAAACATGCCTATTTTATCCTTCTTAGGCTTAAATTTGGCGATTGGGAATTTTACTACAGCTATCTATATAATCAGTATTCTCACTCTTTGGGTTGACTCTATATTATGCGTTTACCCTGTAATTTATTAGGGTGTATGGGCTCCTCCTCAAATCTATGAAAGTGAGGATGCATAAGCAATTCAAGAAGGTATTACTTAACCTAATTTAGAGGGTGTGTGCTTACATGATTTTGATCACCATTATTAGTACATTTACTAGCTCAATCATTTGCCTCTCAGTGTTAGGAAGAACGCTACATAATAAGTTTAATATTGTATTAGGTTTTGCCTTCTCCAAACTTCGAAAATTAAGAAACAGCTTTGATCCTTAAAGTACACTCCTATTGGCCAATAGCTCTCACTTGTATTGTACAATATATAAGATCTTTGAAAGCATTCTCAACTCTCATATCTTGCAACGACTTGTATCCCATTTCCTTCTTTCTGATCATCATCACCATGACTTTCGGACGCTCGATATTTCTATTTCATTATTTTTTCCTATATTTCTTACTTACTTATTTTGTACCAATATAGGCAGTTTTATTTATTTTATCTTATTTTTGCCTTTTTTTTTAATATTTAAACTTAAAAATTGGTAAATTGTTTATTTGATGATTGAACTTTCCTTTCTTAGTTCTAGGTGATTCATGATAACCGCTATCCGCTAATGCGGATATCCGTCTACTACCAATATATATATATATATATAGATATATATATATATAATATATATATAATATATATATATATATATATATATATATATATTATATATATATATTATATATATATACTATATAATATATATTATATATATAATATATATATATATAATTACATAAGCATCAAGCAGAGCGATGAAGTCATCAACTGGAAAAATGTATGTATTTTTCTTCCGCATTTACCTTTTTTGTCGCTCTACTCTCTCTCTCCGTGTCTCTCTTCATCTCTCTTCTCATGCTCTCTCTCTTCTCTCTGCTCTCTCCTCTCTCTGCTCTCATTTGATCCTTTTCACGCCTCAAAATTTTAATGCTTTGTTTGAAAGGTCTAATATTTAAGGTCTTTAAAGCAATTTATGGGCGGGTTATATGCCTAAATATATATTAAATACACACTTAATATATTATACTATATATATATATATATATATATAGTATCATATATATATATATATATATATATATATATAATATATATATATATATATATATATATATACATAATCCCAGCCCTGCTATTGAGAATATTTTTCATGATGCATAGATATTGACAAGTTTTATGATTTATTTCACATTTATTTATTATTATTATTATTATTATTATTATTATTATTATTATTATTATTATTATTATTATTATTATTATTATTATTTTATATTATTTATTATTATTATTGAAGTTGAAACTTCAATTTTATCATCAGATTGGAGACGAAGGTCACATTTAGCATTCGGATGGATTGTTGGAGCTCCTGTCCTGCCTTTACAACCCTCTTTCATGTCTCACTTGTGGTGTTAGAGTCCGTTTTTCCTCCTCAATAAGAAGCAGGGTTCATTATTTTCTCCAGAAGGTGACGTATCGCCTTGATGAGTCCTCTTAAGCAACCTTCTAGAACTTTTTTATCTATTTTTTTTAAGACTCGAGAGGCAAGACTAAACGCCATTTGGCACCGACATAATATTTATTTAAAATCATTGATTAAATTACTATTTTAAAAGGTAATATATTATTCAAAAAGCCCGCTCGCACACAGGTAGAATCATAAAATACGGAGAATTATATACATGAGGAGGATACAGAAACACCTTCGACGCCCTCCCAGTCATATAGACGTGATGAAGATATTCCTCACAAATACACAAACTAGGGAAAATTCTTTATTTATCCATTTTACTTTTAGTTTAAATTGTAACGTCAGTGTATTTTATTTAACAGAATTTGGAAAATTTTGTATTAAAAAATAACTATTATTCTATTATATATATATATATCATATATTATTATATATAATCTAAATTATATCAATCATGGTGTAGGGTAATAAGTAATATATCACTTATTATATTATATTATTTATTAAATATTATTATATATATAAATAAAATCAGAAGAGCGAACTGCCTGCACTCAATGCTACTCGCTCAGCTCGAGTTGATTATAGAAACGATATTATTTTCGCAATATTAGCAATGTACTGATAATAATTTTCTTTTTTTTTCTCTTTTGCTTTAGAGGTCACTTAACGTGTAATTTTTTTTTTAATGGCAATCATAATAATATATTAAGCTAAAATTGAAACTCACCAATAGGGAAGAATAACGCGCTTATAAATAACTGCTTTTATACACATCTTCGGTATAGCTTAAAAATCGGGGACTAAACTCACGTGCCTCAAAGTTATGAGACTGATAAAACAATTTTGAATTTCGTTAGTATAAAAAATCTGTTATTAATAATAAATTGATTTTACTAATATGTTAACGATACTACACATAGTAACTATTATTTTATAACAAAAAATTGAATAAAACAAATAACATAGTTAAAGATAATAACTGAAATACCCTAGTAGATAAAAATTATAACTGAAATATTCTAGTAGCTAATAATTATAATTGAAATGATCAAATAGAAAAAAATTTTAATCTGAAAAACTCTAGTAGCTAATTATTATATATATTATATATATTATATATATCTATATATATATGGATATATAATATATATATATATATTATATATATATATATATATATTAGGTATATTTACCTGTATATCATTATACTAATTAATAAGACTATATTTGATTTCTATTATATAATACAAGCTTTCTTAATTGTATTTCTTTGGAGCATCTCATAATCAATATACACTTCCGATTATATCTATTAATGTAATAAAATAAATATTTTTATAGTTATTTAGCATTAAATTACTATCACTTATATATGTAAATATTACTTATTAAAATATTCATGTTATGTTATACCTATACTTTTTTTCATAATAATAGAACTTAACATTATGATTAGATTCGATTTAGTTGTGGCTGATATTAATTAATTTATACATAAAAATAGATATATATATAATTTTATATTTATATCATGTAAAATTAATTATATATATATATTTTAATCATATATTATATATTATTATTAATTTTATTTTTTATCTCTTTTATTTCATTATACTATAATGCTATACATGTTGATTTATTGTATTTTTATATAATCAAATAATTGTATGTATGTTTAGCTTTTCGGATAACCTTTTATTTTTACTATATATTGTCATTTTAAATATTAAGATGAGAGTAAGAGAGAAAGAGATACGAGAATGTAATACAGAGAGAGTTAGTCACGTAGATGATCAGATGTATGTAGATGGAAGATAGAGTCCTCTAAGATAGGATGTAGTAGAGTATGAATGTAAATAGGGTCTGATTAGTGGTAATGTTTTATATATACATAGAGGAGAAAAGAAGTATAGGCGAACGAGAAGAAGAAAAAAGTAGGCTCATAAAGATTTAGATTTGAATAATATTACAAGTTTCAGCTACTGGTGGTGTTTAGAATGTTGGTTTATAATGGCTGGAGTTATAAATTAGTTAAAATCTCTTAATGGAGAGTGTTGTAATCTTATACGATGAGGTCATCATTTGGAGGTATATATTTTTTATAATATTATATAGCCCCAGCTCAATATTGGTGGAGGATACAATTAATTATTCGTGCTATTCAATTGACATTTATAAATTAATATAAATATATATATATATATATATTAATATATTAAGGCTTCGCTCCATTATTTCTTCGGGGAACTGGATACTGGTGTGATTATTTATAGTTTATTTGTGATTCTTGATGATTTGACTTATTAAATTTTGTTATGGTCTACTATGGTCGATACTGTGTGCTATAACTTCATAAGTGATGAATTTATTTATAATATAATATATTATATATATATATATATTAATATATATTATTAATTAATAATTAATATATATCTTGTGGTTTATAAATTTGTTGATGATGCAAATTATTTATTTGTTGAGAGATATATATATATATATATTATAATATAATATTATTAATTATATATAGTATATTATATTAATTATAAATATAATATATATATTAATATATACTCTTATCGCTGGTCAAAGATCAGAGAAGTTTAGCCATTATACGTCACTGAGATGGTGAAATATTATTAATGGAAATAGTAAGGTCATTTCAATGGCGTAAGCACGCAGATACAATGAGTTTGAAAGTGTACTAATGTCAAAAGAAAGTAGGAAACCTAGATAAGATCAAGTAACGAGAGATAGATGAAGTTGTTAGTTTCCATGGTAAGTACATGTAAGATTGAGCCATTACGCTAGGTTAAGTGAGTAGGGTCACAGTAATCGATTGGAATTATAAAGAAAGAATGTGACTGAGGGATAAGCCAGGTGTTAAATGACTTGGGCAAGAGATACCTTGTAAACACCTTCAAAGAAAGCAAGTGTTGACATTGTTGTATCATAAGACCTTCGGTGTAAAATAAGAACTGTTATAAAATTTAAAGGAATGTGTGATATATGATGCGATCACAGAGCTCACCGGTGTAAAGGAAGAGACTCGAGAGTAGAAGATTTAGCTCAGAGTATAGCAGAGCTTACGCACTAAGTATAGTAAAAGTAATTATATGTGGGCTATCGCACTTGTCTCTCTATAGGCAGTAAGCTGCCTCGAGTCTGGTCGAGAGATTCCTCACAATCAAGCTAGTTTTCCAGATCGCATGGTGACAGACTAGTTCATCTCACCAATTAAAGAGTGCGAATGTACATGCATATAATCTAAAGGCGAACCACAGCTACAACCTGCCGATGTGGTCGCACGATATGCTCTGGAGAACGTGATAAGCTCTTCAGAATAAATCTCAAAACATATTAGAAGCTCGGTGGAATTTTAAAATAGATATTGATCACACTATATCAAACCTTCCATGAACGGAGAAGAGGAAAAGCAAACTCCTTGCCCCTATACGCACATGTGAAAGGATAGCAAGAAGCTATATGCAGATTTGTCTAGTTTTCCGTACGAATAGTTGTGGTGGTTTTGTGGTGGGGCAGGTAGAATAATCGCTGTGAGAGATCTGATTGGACGTGATTTAGTGATACAGGTGAAATACTGTTGAGGCCTACTCAACACAAGAACACAAGCAATCGCTCTCTCAGTCTGTGATCTCTAGTTAAGGAGAAAGATACGAGAAGATAGAGGTTAATTGGTCCAAGAAGTAGTAATATAGTTCGCTCTCATGGGTGTGTTGCGGGATAACTGTTACCGGATTCGCGAAGGTGAATTTTATAAGAAAGATCGAAAGGGAATTAATGAGAGTGCGGTCACAAAATGGTGATGTGTCCTCTGAAGGTTGGTTATAGGTATGTGAATGATTATATGTATATAAAGATGCCTATAATGATAAAAATCGTAGATAGAGAGGAGGATGTATAGATGCTGATATTCCAAGATAACACTATACACCTTCCCTTGATGTGTTCCGTCAGGGAATAACTTGGGAGGTTTATAAAGGATTTTTCCTTTATACTATAGAATTTCCAAACAAATTTTGATCCTGCTAGCGTGCCGGACTGTCGAGTCAACAGAGAGATGAGGTTACATGAATCGAACACAGTATGTAGGAAGGGGAGTTATAGAAATAAGATCTCTTGCCAGATGTGAGCGTATCCCGGAATTGTAGTGGGCTTACCTGTCAATAGCACTAAATGGTATTTTTTAATTTAATGTGTATTATAAATTGAAATATATTACTATTGTACATTTTTGTTGCTCACACAATGAGAATTTTGAAAACTTACTAATTAACTCGCATATGCGTGGTAACAGTTAATTCGGGCAAATATAAGTTAATAGGAAAAAAGAATCCAGGTGTTGAATATTTCATGTTTTGATATCTAACTGTTTTCGATATTGTGGTGTTATAGGGAGATATATGTTAGAATCACGAACCGGCGCGTATTTATTGAGTTTTATAATAACTTTTTTAGAGGTTTCAAACTAAAGAATAAGAATATTCCGATGTACGACTCAGTTACTGGACTCAGGTATTAGGAATTAACTCCCGCCTCTCGGGTCCTAAATGTCGCATATAGCCTCTCATGGACATTTGTAATCTTTTTTGGTCTCAGAAACGCACGCTTGGCAGCGAGGCGCCCAGAACCCCGAATCTGTAGTGGATCGCCAGCTTGTTTTCGCTGGCCAATGAAAATACCAAAGGTTCGAAGGCGAACCCCAAGGGTAGGCAATTGGCCGGCTTAGGAGAATGACTTCCAAATTGCCACAATAGTTCGCTGAATATCTCACCTACGTTCTGTATCGGTATTATTTTTTTCCTTAGCTTTGGAGAATTCAAAATATTTTATTTAATACACTCATCCCCCTCGTGAGTTTTCTACTTCTTTCGCTTTGTGCAACAAACAATTTTTCCCGATAACAAGGAGATTCAGACTGATTTCACACCTGAATCTTTTTTTTCAGTAAACTTCTTTTCTCTAATGATACTTGTTAAAGGAAGAAGATAAGAAAGTTTTTCGGAAAAAGTTCCTCTCTTTTAACCCTAACTGTCATCAAATTGAGTATTTTCAAACCCTTTTATTACTGCATATTATTATTGGTTTTTGGGCAGAGCCCCCATTTGGTGATGCGCTGTGGGGATAGAAGGGTACTGGCAAAGGAGATCTATTTCTTAAACCTCCTTCCTTTCACGGTAGGTTTCATATCCTGGCTCTCCCCTGTGACGTCTTATATCGTGGATTAAGGTGTCCGTATGGCGCTAATTTTTCTATCTTCACTTTAAAACTATTAAGATGGTGGTCCCTCACGAGTGGTTTTATCTTAACTCCACCAACTTTCTTTCTACTTTTTCATTAATGAACTGTCTTTTCTACCGGGGTTAACTGTAAATTTTACATCTAAATAATAGACGTGTGTTATTACATCATAACATAAAAATAATATATATTTTTTTAATTCCAGTTACTTCCTTTTGTTATATAAATTGATGCAAATTATAAACATACAACATAAAATCCTGCAAGTATT
>JABUQX010079316.1:0-10000 GCA_015478945.1 Trachelipus rathkii | reverse complement strand
AGTTGAAGTCGTCGGCATAAGAGTGAAATAGAGTTTAGAAGTTACAGTGTAGAAGTTCGTTGATGAAAGTAAGAATAAAAATTGAATATTATAAAACAGAACCTGAGGAACACCACAAATTACAGGAAAGGAGGAAGGGACGCTCCATCAACAGTGCTGATATGGAGCTCGACCAGAAAGAAAAACTTGACAAGAGTTAAGCAAGAGAAGAGGAAACCAAAGGAAGGGAGTTAGAGAGTAGCGACGCATGCCACACTCGATCAAAAGCTTTGATATGTCGGGCGCAACACCCAAGACTCCCATAGTCCCTAAGGGCGAAGACCATAAATCAGTTAGTGGATTATGTCACGTTGACATATATATTATATATATATATATATATATTTATATATAGTATAATATATTATATATATATATATAAAGATTATTATATTAGATTAAAATAAATAATAATACGGATTATTATATAATATAATATATAATATATTATAAATTATATAATAATATATATATATATATATAATATTATATTATATATTAGTATATTATATTATAGGATCAATTTATATAAGATGTTGGGTATCGTTATATGATGGGAAATTTTTCGATTAAGAAAATACAACGAATATCAGGCCTTTATTATATTGCTGCTAATTTATCTATATATTTATTAGACGTATTTGCATTTATTTTTAAGAAATTAACAAGATTTTTATTATTATTATTATTTAAATTATTTAATATTATATAAATTATTAATTATTTAATTATTATTCTTTCATTAAATTTAAATTATTTATTATTAATAATAATGAGTGATTGATCATTATTAAGAATTATTAAATTAATTAAATAAATAGGAATTTAATTTTTTTTCTAAGTTCTTCCATAAAATAGAATTAATATTATTTGATTTTTCGTATATTTAATCCTATAATTTAATGAGGTTATATTTTTATTAAAAAAACTCTCCCCCCTGCACCCGCGGATGCGAGCGAGTGCACCCCGTCTTGATCGGATGGGACACACGTAGATGGTGTTTATCATAATAAATAGATAGACTGTGATTTTTTTCCTGCTGGAAGTGACGAAGGACCCCCACACTCTGAAGTACATATGCGAAACATTGACACCAATCAATTAGTGAAATAGTATACATTACAAATAAACAATATATTAAGTTTATATTTGTGAGGTGATAATTACATAGTACACCTGCATTGCTTCTTTTATCTATTATCATACAGTTTTTTATACTGTGACATTTCACATATGCTAAGATCAACGAACCCAATTAAGGCTCTTTACTCTTAGATTATCTTAATCACTATTTATATAATGACTTTTTAAGAGTAGTGAATACATCACTTATCCATAATTAGTATATTAATTACTCCTTATGAATTATATAAATTAAGGTAAATACATTACACTATCATCATTTACACTCCCTGGCAACCAATCCAGTTATACTTTTAACTAATGTATTTAAAACACTCAATATACTCGATTGAATTTATACGATTTGCTTCTTTTTCTATTATCAGTTTACGTTTTTTATTGTGCTCTTGGTGATCCTTGCTAACCATACTTTTTATATTATTATGCTCTAAGAATATTTATATAATCTAAAAACACTTGTAAAATTGTTCACGCAGATCTGTTAGCGTTAAACTAAATATAATATTAAGTAGGTATATATAAAGTTTTTTTTTGTGAGTTAGTTATTATAGAAACTTTCTATTGTTCCTATGTGCAGTATTATATCTATGAAATATCTTCATAAATGTACATGGAACTGTCTTGAACAATGGGATGGATAGGGCTCTTTCCTTATTGGAAGAAATAATTGGAAATAATTAGTTTTAAGTAGAATGAAAAGTAAGGAAATGATAGGAAAAAAAAGGAAATAAATTGGATAAAAAATAAAGTGAAAAAATAGGAAATAAAGTTCATGAAGTGTCCTCAAAAAAAGTCGAAATATAACAACCAAGAATATATATACCTATATACGAATTAATAAATAATTGGTTTAAATTCATTTCCAGTAAAATAATCCTACCGAAATATAAATGCCATTGAATTGCTTTTAAATCCAAAAAAAGAGAATATCATCGAAAATTCACGAATTACGGAAATCAATTAGCATAATAATAGCATTTCGTCTACGCTATATTGAATTTTTTCATTTATTCTTTTTGTTTAATCGTGCACTGTCACTTTTAATCGACCATAATTGGTACAATTTAATCTCTCAGTAGTGTAGTTATTAATATAATATAAATTAACTGTAAAAAATAAGCTACTGTAATTGATTAATAAAAGTTTTTTAATGGGCTTTTGAAGCCCTTTAGCCAACTAGCCCTCAACCCTTGATATACATTGTCACGAGTCTGAAGCAAACTGCTCGATCATGATCTAGTCTCGCCGACCACGCGAATAGAGTGATTAATATGACTGATATTATTGACTTCTAGGGATATTATATTATTACTGCGAAACATATAATATAAATTAAACGTGGTAAATTAATAGCATTGGATTAGAAATTTCAGTAATAAAACGAATATTACGTGGTTAGGAATATTGATATACCATGAATAAATTTGTATTCATTTAGTTTAATATATTATTAATATAGTAATATTATAAATCCTATTTTTATTTTATTTGTTACATTATATATATATTTATATAGTATATTTGTTATAAAAAGTATTATGTACTAAGTGAATTTGAATTTTCAAATTAGATTAAATTTAGATATTATAAATATAAGTGATTGATATTTAAGAATTTAAAATTTTAATTATAGTTTGACACCTAAGATCATATAACTAAAATAATTAAAATTTTTTATGATTATTTATAACTCAATATTAAAACCTTACCATCATTGGAATTAGAGTAGTGAAAAAAAAAATATTATTATCATAATATTATAGTATTATTAAAAAATTAAATATAATTATATTTATATGAATTTGTTAATATTTTTATTTTCAGTGTGTTCTTATTTATGTATATGAATATATATCTAATTAATATTATGAGCATTATCTGACTAAATTTATCATATCTATTGATTATTGTTAGTGTATAAGTTAAAGGTTAAGTCGTTGTTAGGTTAAGACTTGTAGGAATCATAGTTAGTTAGGACTAGGACAAGTTAAGGTTAGGCATGTAAGTTTCTACAGTTTATTTAGTTATTCTAGAAGTTAGATTTAGTTATGGCAAGTAAGTAGCTTAGATACAATATTGTTATTCTAGACATGTTGGGTCTATAACTTGTTTAGTTATGTCTCCGTTTAGGTCAGTATTGAGTAATGCACAGAAGATAAATTTATTCAAGATCTATCTACGAGATGGGAGGTTTAAAAGTTCTTTTGAAAATATATAAAACATTATCCATTATCCGTGTAATGCTACTTATCCTCAACTCTCAGAGTACTCCTTCACTCACTAACAGTCTCCTTTCCCTAACCGATCCATGTATTTGTGATGTCATATTTTTATTTGACTTAAGTGATAGAATAATTTGAGTGGAATATTATGATTGTCTGTAGTCTTTCGCTAGTTATAGTGAGATTCGCTGGTAGTTAACTGTGAGTGATTCAGGGTAGTTTTGTTCTTAGATCAACAATGTGAAGCTTCAAAGCAGCTAGAGTTTAGAGAGAAAGACCAACCTTCAAAGCTACGAACTTTTTATAATATTAGTAACATATTAAATATAATTAAAACAGTATATAGTTTGAACATATAAGGATTTTAATGCATAACTCATTATCACTGTCGATATTCTCTCTCTCTCTTCTCTTACATCTCTCTTCTCTTTCTCTTCTTCTCTACTCTCCACTACCTATGAAATGGAGAAATAAAGATTCACCTTCCCTACATATGACTATTTTGCTGCTTAGACATACCCTTTGCCACTTAATCTCCTTTAAATATATAACCTTCTTTCAATCTTTGCTCACTACTATCATCTCTCTGTAATGGGATCTCTGATCCTCTCTATCTTCATATCTCTCGTTCACTCATTTCTTAATCGTCTCTATCTCTCAATACTCTCTCTTTATTTCATTATTTTTTATTGTATTATTTTTTTATACACAGTTTCTTTCTTAAAGAAATCTCTAAATAATATACATCTATTTTATAATATAAACATTATATTCCACCAATTATTTAAATAGCACTCAATCATTATATCTATATCTATTTATCTTTCGGTAGCTTTAATGTCTCGTGCGATTAAATCGTATTGAGATAAAGCCTAGGGTCATTAGATGAATTATTAGTGAGTTAGGCATTCTATCTATAATACCTTATAGTTTCCAGCGTATATTCCATAATTGAGTCAGTACGTGTCAATGCTCACTAGCTTTGGATACCGTAAAACTCAGTCACTTCGAATAATTAATTTCGAGCTTTACTTCAGATCTTCTATTGATGAATTTCACGCGTTGTGAAGCAAGAGAACTGATGCAGGTCAGTTAAGCTAACATCACTCTGGACCTATAGAACTTAATTTTTGTACTTCACGACTGTACGACACTAGAGACATATATAATCTTAAATATATTACGTACGATAGGTCTTGATCTTATATACCTTGTCTCACGTGTAGTCACTTCTATATTTAATAATAAATTTTGATGTGAGACACCATAGAAACCGGTAAGAAAAAATAATCCTGATTCGAGAGATAAAATTTCTTTCCATAATTATTATAACCAAAAAAAATAAATTATTAATTTCGTTTCTTATTATTTCACCTCGACAAATATTACTCTAGTTACACATAAATTTTAGAACCTTATATAATTGTTTTGTTCAAATTATTACTTCAACAATAATGTACAACTACTCTGACTTAAAATACCAGCATAAAGTTTAACACAATATAATACTCTTTCTCAACTATCATATATCTTGACCGTGAATTCTATAAATCTAGTCGAAAACTATTTAACTCTGAGAGGGGCGAAAACTTTTTTTAGACAATTAATTAGTATTCTGACTCGAGACTATAATCATATCTTTATTAAATTGTTATTTTCAATATACTGCTATAAACATATACCTCCCATTCATCCACTAGTCTAATGATGATCATAATATCCAATATGTTTTTGGGAAGTATGTACTTAAACATACTAACTAATAACCTCATGTATAATGAACATTAGATGAAATAAACATTTCTATCAATAAATTATAGTTATTATTTAAATAAATAGCTAAAGACTAAATTAATTGAAGTATAAAACACTTTCAAATTATGATGAGATAGTGTCATTACATACAAAATATATAATGCTTAAAGATCATATGTAAATACAAATAAAAATGTTTTAAAATGATTTATAAATTATCACTCAAGAAATAAATGAGGTATGAAAAATATGGTCTGGTACCAGCATGAAATAAATACACTAGATACAACAACAACACACACAAAAACCAAAATAAGAAATAAATTTTGCTAAAAACAAATACAATTCAATAATTTGAGTTATTCAAATTCACAAAAAAAACAAACTCTTATTAAAACTACAGAACACTACAAATCACGATAACAATCGAGCAATTACATTCAAACAACACACAGATACATATATACGTCATCACACCGTATTATTAGAATTAATATATATTAAAATTCCATTTTTTACAGACATTCATATCGGAATAAATGGGTTCCCTGCACAATAATCGCAATTTATTAAATAGATCTTAAATTGGTACATTAGGATAGGTTAGGCTAGATTATATTTTAAAATATCTGAAAAAATGAACAAGAGATTAAACAAACAAAAGGCATAATGCATAAGACTGTTAATAATTAATAATATAATAATATAAAATATTATAAAATATATAATGATATTATAATAATAATTAATAGTGGCTTGAATGTAGCAGGATAATTTATATTTATTTTTAAATAAGTTAATATTATTTACATCTTATACTCTAAATAGTTTATATTAATAATTTACGAGTATATTTGAAGCTAAAAAATAAATTATATATGTGAAAACAATTTAAATTCCATGTTTTTTAATACTAATTATAATGTAGAGGTTGAGTATTAAAATATTATTAATTTATATAATTGAACAGATCATTTATTAAATCCTGTAAGGAAATGAAAATATCATTGCCATTTTTTCATTAAAATAAATCTTTAATAATACATTAAATAATATAATATAAAAATATATAAATCAATATAATATAATATATAAAATAAATAAAATAAAATATAAAAAAAATATAGAAAAAAAATGAATAACAAAATGAAAATAATAAATAAGATATTAATTAAATTATATGTTTAAATAATTTAATAAATTTTAATAATTTTAATGCTTATATAAAAAATATGATACTATAGAATTTTTATAAATATAGAGTAAATAAATAATAAATTTTATAATATAATAATTAATAAATAATAATAATAAATAAAATTAATATAATAATAATTAAAAAAATAATAAATATGAGAAAATAATTAATGAAAAATTATTTATTTACAAGAATAAAAATTTAAATTTATTTAATAACGTAATTACGAAGATGATTATAAATATAAATAATTATATTTATATTATTTACAAATAACTAAAAATTCCTGACGGTATTATTTATACGATCTGGATAATTTGGATAAATTAGCGACAAATGGACGTAAATTTACAATGGATTTATATAATAAGAAAAAGTAAGTTAAACAGATAATAAATTCATATAAATTCAGATAAACCTAGATAAATCAAGATAAATTTGAATAAATTCGGAAAAATTAGACTAAGGAAGTAATTAAGATTTTAAAATCCGATATAAATCATATCATTATTCTTAACAATCAGGACTAATTAACGAAAGGTGTAAAATAATTAGTATATCGATCAGAAGGTTAAAAGATGCTTATTCAACTATATAATCAAGCAAAATTTCTTCAGGATTTAAACATCGTAGAGGAAAGAATAATTAAGGAATGGTATTTATCTAACTGCATTCTAAAATTTATGAATATAACCATATTTCATAGTTTGCTTTTCAAAAAATCGGCCAAACAAGTGTTATTAATACAATTTTCAGAGTGTAAGCTGATAAGTTGAATAATCCTTTACTTCATAAGTACTCGTCAAGATTTTTTGAGAGTAAGGTTTTCTTATTTTTCACGGAGTAAGCCTTTTACTGGAATTGTAAAAATTGAAAAATTCTCTCAAAATTTGTGATGACTTAATTTAACTATACTCTGGTGTTGATTCTCAAGTAAAATTCCGTTCTCTAAGAGTATACTTTTTATATAGACAATGCTAAGGTAAACATTCGATTAATTTTCTCTGAATCAAGTACTGTGAAAAGTACGTAAAAATAGCGATGCTAGACTTATGCGTGCTTTATTTTATATTTGGAAACATCCTCTAATCAAAATACTATTTCAAACAATCTGTTTAAACAAATTAAATATTTTTAGAATTCTGAAGGATCATTTTCTACAACATATTGTAACTACTAGCTTTTTATTCGTAAAAGACGCTATCTTTTATTGAGTTTCAGAACTAGATTATTATGCATCGAAGTATAATACAATTTTAGTATTCACTTATTTGTACAGTAGTATCTTGAAGAAAATGCTCATGTATTCAATTATTACTTCTCATAATTATAATTATATAAATTATGTACGTCTTATATATTAATTCTAAGATCTATTTCATTTAAGGTTGCTTAACTATAATATTAATATATTATGTAAACTTAAATAGATTTAGAAAAGCTTAAAGATTTCCCCAGCATAAAACCATATTTTGTTCTAGAATCAGTACTACAATTCAATCTGACTACTGTATTTATATTCAGAACCCTCTAAAAACATTTTTCAGACAAGCTGATTACTAAAAGATCACAATTAATTAATGTCCAGACTGAATAAAAATTGTTCTTGGTAATCCGATATACAGTTCTTTCTTTCTAAATTTTATATTGATTAATCTAGTAAACGCGTTATCTGAAAACCACTTTGAGATGCAAATAATGTGTGCCAATTATTTACAAAATTTAATAATAAAACTCACCGACATAAAGCCATTTTTACCGTTATGCCAACTCTCACGTATTGTAGATTCGAATACTAGGAACACCACAATTATTTATGTAATAATGCAATCCTATGGGATGTGCAACATTTTTTAAATATTCTAAAGATTGATTGAAGATTGGAGTGCTCAGTACCTGTCCGAAATTAACTGTAAAGTGATATTAATTGATTGAAAAGGTTCAAAAACATGTGTTGCATAAGGATAGGAAACTTAATTTCTCCAAACGTAGGACACAGAAATACGATAATGTCAGCTACGGTTAAGTTAATAATGATTTTGACTATTAATGGGATGATATAATGTGAATTTTGATTGATCTAAATTAATAAGTCGAAGTTTCCAGAACCATGGTTCAAGGTAGATTCATGTGAACTAAATACTTTCAATAATAAAAAATCTTAAGATTTCTGTGATAAAAAATTTCCATGCAGTGTTATAGGTACATACATTCTGCTATAAGATCATGAACTTATCTCAGTTAAAGCCGAAATTTTAGCATCCGATTAATTATTGGTAGATCTATATTTTGGTAACTTTTTTTTTAGTTATTATCTTATTAGGTAAAAGAACGGTTAAGCTACATTCTGGTATTCAACACATTTAATTATTTTCCAAGAGTCAATTGAATAATAATAATTAAATAATAATAATTAATATAATAAATAATAAATAATAATTAATATAAATTAATAATAATATTAATAATAAATAATAATAAAATAATAATAATAATAATAAAATAATATAGGTTATATCTCAGTTTAGGACTTTGCTAGTTATTTTTAAATGTTGGAAAGAAAAGAAACTATTGTAAAATCAAAATCAACTGCTGAGCTAAAGCTTAGGACTATACCTCCGCTTTAAATCTTGGATAATATCGATTGTAAAGGTTCAAAAAAGAATAGGCCTTAAATTGACGGCAAGCACATTTATCACATGTGTTATTAGTTAGTCATATGACTTGTCAACAGATGTCTTACGATTATATTATTCTGTATATATGACTTATAATTAATTATTATGCTAAGAAATTGCTATATACAGCCATGATAAAAACTAATAAATCCGATAATAATCGCATAACGAGAAAAAACGTTATAAACTAATCTATACAAATGGCATCTCTTTATTTGAGACATACTGTTAAAATTTACCCATTTACAACTATTGGTTCATAATTATATAAATGCTATTTTATTTTTATAATTATTTACCAAAATAGTATATTTTAAATGGAGTAATAATTGTCGGACTAGATCATATAGGTTTATGGCATAAATTGGCTAACTTGTACAAGTAATATAAGTTGATATAAATTAACCACGGTGTACATCTATAATCAATAACAGAGGACTGGGTATGGTCAAATATACCCTTTGTAATTAGAGTTTTACGGAGATTTCCCCTCCAAGTTATTCCCGCACCTAAAAAATTTGATTAACAGAAACCTTCCACCAACATGGAACCCCACCCTCTATGGTTCGAATACGAAATAATTATATTCCATATAATATATAATTATACATAATTAAAGTAGCTAGGTTTTCTGCAGTTTTTATCAGAAATCTGGGAATATAGAAAGGTACATGACCAT
Source organism: Trachelipus rathkii (assembly GCA_015478945.1). NCBI lineage: Eukaryota > Metazoa > Arthropoda > Malacostraca > Isopoda > Trachelipodidae > Trachelipus > Trachelipus rathkii. The sequence continues at coordinate 286 of JABUQX010079316.1, read as the reverse complement.
ATAATTGTATTATTAGTATAAAGAATAATCTACAAAATAATGCTATAATAAATATAATATATGCAGACATGCCCAAAGTGAGACCCATTCCAAGGAAGCCCGTGAATGAAATATGGGTAAGGAAAAAAAATTAAACATTAATAATAGTTTTGAAGCTGCACCATGTTATAACATTTATCGAAAATGACATAAAAATGAAAATATAAGTAGCTAATACAAGAAATAACTCTAGTAATAAATTTTCGTATCTGTAAATTTAGATATGCCATTAAACAAAAAAAATAGT
>JABUQX010079315.1:25000-29495 GCA_015478945.1 Trachelipus rathkii | reverse complement strand
AATGCGTATGAAGAACTAATGGGTCGCATAGAGGAAACATACTTACCGGCACTGAGACAGAGGGTGAGGGATGTCTTCAAAAAGGGGATGGAAAAGACAGAATTGCCAAGTCATTATCTCAACCGTGTGAAAGAGGTGTTGGGACGGAAGAACTTTGAATTACTCGTAGAAAACAATCCGAAATTCGCACAAGAGCTCTTCCTTAATGAGATGCCGCCTCAGGTCCAGATGAGTCTGTATTCCTTAGCTCAAGATAATGACATCAATAAACTCGTATTGGTAGCCGACGATCTTTTCAAGAACTTTGTACATAAAAATTTCCAACCGATGCCCCAATACGGGAGAGATCCCCCATACTGGGGAAATGTGAATCAGCTTACAGAAGAAACCAATTCGAACCATTATAACCGCTCACGAAGAAACTCCACTGACCGCGACACAAGAAAGGAGGAGGCGGAGACTCAGCAGAAGATCCTGACTCAATTACAAAACATATTGGATACAGCCAAGAGCGTGGCTGAGTCGCTAAGCCAGCTAGCGCAGAGACAGCCACCTCCTACTGGCTGGCAGCCATCTTCAGACAGCTGGCAGCAACATTCAAGGAGGGGTAGGAGCCAGCAGAGACGTAGATATGAGAACTATGCTTCACAACAGAATAATGATGCTTATAATAATGTCTGTTTCTATCATAAGAAGCATTGGCTCAAAGCTTACAAATGTGAGTCTGAAGAATGCCCGCTTTATACTCTGGTATACCCTCACGAGGGGGGGGCTGCTGCCAACCCCCATCATACAACCACCACTCAGGGAAACTGAAATCTGGGTCATCATCTCATCTAGATGGCCGCGACAAGAAAGTAGATCGAGGTAAAACAGTATCATTTAATAATTATGTAAAGATTTTCAAATTTAATGCGGAAACAGGCTATGGCAATATTAAAATTAATAATAATAATAATAATAATATAATAATAATAATATATATATATAATAATAATATAATAATAATAATAATAAAGAATGATGTGAACTTTAATTATTGTTAATAAACAAATGAAATGTTATGTAATAATGAGATTCCATGTAATATAAATAACAAAAATATTTCTATTGTAAATACCTGTGAGGTTGAAAAACCCGAAAGCGATTGCCATATAAGCGAAACTGATATTGAAAATGAAATAAAAAAAGACCAAATTGCCATAGCCCATATATTAAATAATAAAAATATGAGAGAGATTAATAATCAGGTATTATGTAATTATAATTCTAACATGCATGTCGGTTATACTTTCTTTAATAATTATTTGAGTATTGGATATGAGAATGATCGGAAGGTATTATCATCGAGCTCAGTATGCGAAGCTTTGGGAGAGACGGGTGATATATGTTTAAATTCTAATTTGTGCAGAGAACCAATTATCTCAGCCGTCCAAGAAAAGACAAATAGCACTCCTCTCTCTAAAGGTGATGTAGCTGGCTCTAAGTTATATAAAGTATTGAATAGAATTGATAATAAATTTTATATATTAGATTCGGGCTCGGAAATCGATCTGATTAGGGCTAGCCCCATTCATAGGTCGAAACGACCCATGGGCCACATTTTAGCCGCCAACGGCACCAAAATAAATGTTTACGATTATATTAATATAGATTTAGACATTGGTTTGAATAAAATATATAAACACAAATTGTATATAGCAGATGTAAAACTAAACATATTAGGTATCACTTTTTTGAAACATTTTGGGTTTGGTATAGATTTTAAGAACGATGTACTCATTGATCCTAATACCAATCATACCGTATTATTAAGGCCCGATCATTCTATATCCTCTTTAAAAATAAACGCACTCTCCCATGATCTTTCGCATGAATCTCCCCCTAAAACTCTCACCTCTTTGCCTTTTAGCCCACTCTTTCCTCTTAATGATATTTTGTATAAGTATAAAACATTATTTTTAAACCCGTATTTAGATGAGAATGTTCATTTAAAAATAAAACAACGAAAAAAATGGGCTGAAATATTTTCTAAGTATGGGGGACAAGAAATGGGGGATATGAGAGGAGGAGGTGAACTGGAGACAGAATTGGGGGGAGGGAAAAAAGTGGGAGATATACCAGAAGGGATATTGAGGGAGTTGGCCTGTGCTTTCCCATACAAACCTACCATAAAAGGTTCGCCTATACGATTACCTGGACGTCGAATACCGCACAAACTGTATGAAGCAACAAAAAAGGAGTTGAATCAATTAGTCGCTGCAGGTGTGTTGAAAAGAACAAATGCCACGTGGTCAGCACCGTTTAGTGTTTTGGATAAAGGAGGGGGAAGAGTTAGACTAGTGACAGATTTTAGGGAGCTTAACAAAAGAACAGAGGTGGATATATTCGGTCTCCCAAATATTTACGATGCTATTTTCGCACTCAAAGGTGCTCGGTATTTCAGCAAGGTAGATTTGACGAGCGGCTTTTACAACCTTCCGTTGCATCCTGATTGCCAGAAGTACTTTGCAATAACCAGCAATCTCGGGACCTTTATATATACTTCTTTACCGATGGGATTCATAAATTCGCCTGCAGCATTTCAAAGAATGGTGAATATACTATTGTCTGACTTAAAAAACTGTCACGTATATATTGACGACATTTTACTCTTTACAGAAACCGCTGAAGAGCACGAAAGACTTGTTGAGACTGTATTAAAAAGATTAAATTATTTATCTATCTGTGTGAATGAAAAAAAGAGTAGATTTGGAGTATCTGAAGTAGAATATTTAGGTTTCATAATAAGCGCTGAAGGTGTTAGGGCGAATCCAGAGAAAGTTGCAGAGATAGTAACTTATAAGAAACCGCAAAATATTAGAGAAATGAGAGGATTAATTGGGAAGCTGTCCTTCTATAGAATTATGCTTCCGTGCTTGGCCGATTTAATGAGTCCATTAACTGACTATTTAAAGGGTAAAGCGTACTCCAGAAAGAGAATATTTTGGAATGAAAAGTCGGAGAAGGCTTTTAGCGCTGTTCAAAACGCTATAAAAAACTCCTGCCTATTAGCCTACCCCGGTACTTCAACGCCCATAAAAATATTCATTCATGCCTCGTCAAATGCTTTATCAGGCGTTATTCTGGGGGATGATCAAGACAGCCGCCCTTATGCATTCTATTCATCCACCCAGTCGGCTATTGAAAAAAGATATGATGATATAAGTAAACAATTATTAATACTAAACAAAATGTTTAACAAATTCGGGTACCTACTAAGTGGTAGGAAAATAACGATATATACTCATTTGAAAGAATTAATCACCTTATATAACAAAACAAATGATGTATTAAATCAAAACGCAAAACAAGTCCGTCAACTTAATTTACTAAGCTCTTATAATGTAATTTTCAAATTAATTAGTATAAAATCCAATCCGTTAAACGAATATATCATTAAAAATAATCCAAATTTCCAAATAGCGGACGAACAAACAAACAAAAAAGAGAGTGGAAAACCCCTCGTAAATATTTCATTCACAAGCCCTTTAAATCCTACAAATATTACTATAGGGGAAGGCCATAAAAATAGTTGTCGTGAAGTAGTAGAAAATAAGTATACAACCCACGCAGACCTTTAACCAACCGCATATGTTACCCGAGACACGTGTCGCCCTAGAAAGGAATTTACTATCCAGGTACGAAAGAGAAAAGGAAAATGATGATAAAAGAGAGAATAGAGAAATATTAGAAGAATTAACCGTGAATTTGATATCAGACTGCAATAAACGAAATAAGTTAGTTATAGATAGATTCCTAAAGAGTATTGACTACAAAAGTATAAGCGAAAAGCAAAAAGAAGATACATTTATAAAGTCATTAATCAATAACCGAGAAAAAAGTGGGTTGAAAATGGTAGAACAGCAATTCTGGTTTAATAAAGAAATCTTAAAGATTTTTGTGGACGTGTCACTGGGGTATTCTCGTGTCATTTTGCCCGAGACCTGTATACCGGAAGTGGTAAGGACGTTGCACTTGCAAGGTCACCTCGGGATTAAGAGAACGGAAATTGCAGTGAAGTCGGAGTTTGTATTTGAGAAGATTCACTCGCGGGTTAAAGAGATCGTTAGAGCTTGTAATGAATGCCAAATAAACAAAAGCGCTCGCACTATTAGTCCTAATTATGGACAGTTCAAAGAGGTGACCTATAAGTTTGAAATGTTGCAAATTGACATATTAAAAATGAGCCCCTGCCGGGGTTATAAATACTTGTTTACGGCCATTGATAGGTATAGTTGTTATCTTTTTGCTATTCCTTTAAAGGAGATGAATGCTGAAAGCGTCATTAAAGTATTATTGTATGAGATTCTACCTTTCACTGGAGTGCCTGACAAAATCCTCAGTGACAATGGAGGATGCTTTAAAGCTCATCTGTTTGAAGAGGTCTGTAAGATGATTGGGGCAGAACATATCTGCACCACAGTGGGAAGCCCACAAGTCAACGGAAAGCTTG
>JABUQX010079315.1:5000-20000 GCA_015478945.1 Trachelipus rathkii | reverse complement strand
CCGTCTCCCATTTTTAACATATCCTGTAATTACAAAAGAAAAATTTACAATCGCAAAAACCGAATTACTCTTTTCAAAACTGTATTCATTCGACTTTCTAAATCCTTCCTGGTCATTATCTCTTCTTCTCGTTCCAAAAATGCTCCAGGTTTAATGACGCCTATGTGGTGATTGAGAACAATTAAATATTCTATACCAACAGAATCGTAACAATTCTTTTTCAGATCTCCATGAGCATGTCTCATCCAAGTGTCAAAGCTTCTCTTCGAAATTAAGACGCGCAATTTTGGCCCAATATGGATCAAGATATTCACGTATGGATTTAATCTTCTCACCAATGTCAAAATTTCACGCTTCATCGTTAGGTGACATTCTCCAAGGCCAAAATTGAGTGCGATTATCTATATTAACAATTACATTATGTATAAAATTTTGCCAATATGCTTTACGAAGAACATTCAAAATGTAAACACTACTTGCATTGGATGCTTATATCTCCGGATATAATCAAATTGAACGTTTCTTTCATTTTATATATAAGATTTTGATTTTTTATGTATACTATTTTGCATTTTGTGATATATGCATTCAAATGTTTGTATGTGTGCTATATATCCTAACGGAGTATAATCATAGATGTGCCTTGATCCAAAATTATGACCCATTGTACATATTAACTTTATGTAACTTTTATCTTATTATTCTTTTTTACCTCATTGAAATGTTTGTAGTGTTTGTTTGCATTTTCGAAGGATGCCACCCAATATGACATACATTTGAATGATGTTAATCTTTTATTTATTATATAACTATTTACAATATAATCTTATCACGTCCTCATGTTCTAGCATGCGACAGATGAGGGTTGTGTCTTAAGTATAAGTAAAGTATTTGTAAAATCTTATAAAATTGCTGTGTCGTTTACGTTATGTCAATATTCGTAAGTGAGAATTTTAGCATAAGATTCGACCAAAATGTATATAAAGGCTTTTCTTGCCTTGTTGCAGTTTAGTCTAGTCTAGTCTAGTCTAGTCTATTTCACTTCGTTCATTCTCTCACTTCTCTCACAAGAAAATGGCGAAGATTCAGAAATTCCTTAATTTCAGAAAGTAAGGTTCAAACACCTATACTTCAGGGTAGAAGTCCGCGGACTGCAGAATCGGACTCGCGAAGTTTTAAGAAACAGAATCTCCAGAAAGGACGAAAGCGCCGACCCGACCAAGCCCCAAGGTGCTTAGTGAATACGCTGAAAGAGAGAGAGAGAGAGATCAAGAAAAAAGGGAGAGAGAGAGAGAGAGAGACAAGGAAAAGGAGCGATAACAAGGGAAGAGCACGACGCAAAAGAGAGAGGAGAGAGAGAGAGATGAAAGAGAGAGTATAGAGTGAGAGAGAGAGGGCAAGGAGAGACCAAAAGGAGAGACAGAGAGAGAGAGAGAGACTACCGCAATCTAAATTACTCATTGTTTTTATTTGTTGAATAAATCATCATTTATTTCACAATTTTCTATCCTCATCTAATAATTATGTAGGCTTTCAGAACAAAAACGAGGCCTATAGACCACTCGCCCACTTCCATTCACCATATTTTCACAGAATATCCTACATAACCATTATTAGCCAAATGAGTTTAATCATCCTCCGCTCCAATCATCCGGATGAACGACTGCGATCTCTTGTCCCAACTGAATCAGCATCCTGCGAAATAAATTCAATGATCGCATTCCTTCACGAATTACATATAGTTTATAAGATTTGGGCTCTTGCCCATTATCTTCTTGCAATTAAGCCTAAGTCAATTTTTTTTATAATTTACGTTATCGAACAAAATGTATAAGAGTGCATGGTGACAGAAGCATGTTTTTTTTAAACAATGCAAAGTGAAATAAATTATAAATATAAAAATAAATTTTGTTAAGTACGGTTAGTTGAGTTACGTTAGTTTACATAGATTTGCAGTTTTTTTTAAACATTTTTAAAGGTGTGAAGCTCTTTTATTACTGTAGTTAAAATTTGACTCTACAGTTTTATTTGACTTTTATGAAATGTTTTCGAATCCATGCAATCGATATGTATATGGATGTGGAGGCAAATAACAGACATGATTCAAGATTTGAAATTCTTTTCGTTACCCAGTACATCTTTCTTCTTTTTCCAGTTTCGGTGAGCAGTGATGAAGTCTGCTCACCACTCGAAATATATATATTTTATATATATATATATATATATATATATGTATATATATGTGTGTAGTAAATTCAAATTGTAGCAATAACTACATAAAATGCATTCACTCGATCTATTTATTATATATATATATATTATATATATATATTATAGGTATTATATAATATAATTTATATTAATATATAATTATATTATATATATATATAACATAAACTGTATATAAATATCCATTAGATATACAGATCTAATGTATTTATGTGTATTATATTGAATTGCCATATATTATATATATATATATATATATATATATATATATATATATATATATGTGTGTGTGTGTGTGTGTGTGTGTGTGTGTCCCATAATATGAATGAACATATTTTTTATACTTTTAGTTCGCAAAACTCTGTCCTTTGTGTGTTTATTTATTATTATTAGATAAAGAAGAGTGGCGCAATCGGTAGAGCGACAGAATCTAGAGGCTAGGGTTCGATTTCTTATGCGGATCCTAGGTAGCAATTACCTATAGAAGTTACACTCCTAGAATAGGGCAACACCCATGAGTTCGAACTTGAAAAAAGAAAAGGAATAAAATGATTAGATCATCTTTCTAGAATTATTATCTTATTATAAGTTACAAAACTTTGAAGACGAAGTTAAATAATACACTTATTCAGACGAGGCATCAAATGACTACATTTTTTACCCAGATCCAAAATTCAGTCGGTGGGGACGAAATGGAATAAAATTTTTCGAAGAAACTTGGAAGTTTATCCTTTCGTTTTCTATAGTTTCACATAAATTAGTTTTATTTCAAGGAAAAGTTTTTGTTTGGAAGGGAATAAATTATCAGAAATTTTATTTGAATATTTAAGTCAAATTTCTAAAATAAATTGAGACGCAATAAAATTAGGGTAAGAGTCAGATTTAGGATAATCCTATCAGATATCAATTATTTTTTCTGTTAATCGTAAGTTTCATAACTTTTTGGATGTCTGAGTTACCAATACATATATTTTGTTAGGAAGAGTAAAAGAAACTTTGACCGGCTACATTTACATAAAATATTGTTAAAAAATAAAATATTTTTTGATAATTAAGTATATATTAACTTAAATATTTTATTTGCACTAAAGAGTGCCATAAATATATTTTATTTTAAAAAGTAAATTTTGCCTTTGTTTGTAAACATAAATTTTCACAAAAAATTTACTTCGGCATGAAATTTTTGTTAAGAAAGAATTTTCTTTAGTAAGTACGTATATATTTCTTGCTTTTTTTTTTTTAACTAAACGAATATCATATTGTAAATGCACAGCAGGTTGCATGCATGGCTTCGCTTCAAATGCGCGCGAGCGGTGCCGCACGGTTGCTATACGGCACCGCTCGCGCTCATCGCGCATTTGAAGCAAGCGCTTCAGCGAACGGTCTGAAATCATGTTGGCCAACCTGCTGTGCATTTACAATATGGTATTTGTTTAGTTAAAAAAATTATTTATATATATATATATATATAATATATATATATATATATATATTATTATATAGATGATATATATATTATTATATATATATATATATATATATATATATAGTAATATATATATATATATTATATATATGGGTAAAAGTTGAGGAGAGATACCCCAAACATAGCTGGTACTTTTTTTGGTAACCTCTAATACTAAAAATTATAATATAATAATTTAACAATTAATAAAAACGGCAAAAAACTTTGTTGAAAATTAAATAGCTTTACAGCATTATTTATAAAAATAAATATATACGTAAAATTATATTACACAAGCATTTATTCGATTGACAAGATAAAATAAGATTTACTTATTACACTGGCCAAAAAAAAAAATTTTTTTTTTTTTGCTTCCAATGATATTTTACCGAATTTATAGTATATCGGGTGTGCTGATTTCAGAAATGACATTAGTTTTCCAAGATTGGCTCTAGTTCTTGAGATACAGGGTGTTCCAGGTATACTCTTATACAAATATCTTTTTTAATGCATATTTTACAGTAATATCGTTTTATTTCTTTTTAAGGGGCTTATCTTTATAGTAGTATAGGGGGAACAACTACCGCTAAACTGACCTTTTTACCCCATAGGCCTCTTTTACCCCACCCTAAAATTTGGGTAACCCGAATTTTTTGAACCCAAATTTTTACCTGCCCCTGACCTTTTTTTGACATTTTTTAAGCATTTTTTGACCCTTTTTAGCATTTTTTAGCTACTTTTTTAGCATTCTGTCCATAATTCAGGTCAAGATCCCCAACTCCGGAGGATTTTGGGGATTTTCCCCATTTACAGCCCTGCACGTCAAAGGCAAAGACTTGAAAACCATTTTGGAAGGTTTTTGGAAATTCCAGTCATGTCGGCAGCTGACTTGGAAATTTCCCTCATTTCATTAGATTTTGACGTTTGATACGTCAAAGTTAGGGTTTTTAAGGTCGGTAAGACCGAATTTAAGGTCTGGAAGACCGTTTTCAGAGGTTTAGTCCCCCAAAAGGGGGGCGGAGCCCACCAAAGGGGGCTTTTTGGTTTTTAGAAGGTTTTAAATGATCGGTAGATCATTTTTGATGATTCCAATCGATTTATCATGGTCGATTACCCCTATATTGATTTTTAAATCGTCTTTCTACGTGTTCTGGTTGGCATTTTACATTAAAAAATATATTCGAAAGAAAATAATTACAATAATTAACATTCGATTAATCGTTGTATTAAGTCGACCAGTTCCGCACTGCCACCATTCTCGATACGAAGGAATAGAGCTATCGCTTTCAAACTTGGTATATGATCTATGTGTGTGTTAAACTGAATCACAAGTAGTTTTTGGTGACCCTAGGTCACCCCTAAGGGGGTGTTGCCCCCTTAGCGCCAAGGTCAAATTAGCCCTGAAAACCATGTTAGGCTTAACGTATCGGAGTGAAATTTGGATGTGAGCTATATGATGACGTAATCTCGTCGGAGACGAGATTACGTCCCTCTGCGTCCCCCCGTAAGGGGGGCGCTGCCCCACTAAAATTAAAAATGGATCATAGAAGATTGAAACCTCAGAGAAGGGAGGATAGAGGAGTCGGATCGGAGACGGAGTGGAAGCGTGATTCGGTTTCGAGTCCAGAGACCCCCCGGAGTGGGTCCCCCGTTGAAAAAAGAAGAAGAAATGCATGGAATGCAAAACAGAAGAAGAAGAGAAGAAGAAAGGAAGGAGGAGGAAAGGAGGAAGGAAGAAGAATGAAGAAGGAGTCTGACTCAGAGGAGTAGAAGGTGACAGCTGCACCGGTGCTGCTCCGGTGCGGTGCGAGTTATTAAGATATTTGGTGTAATGAACAATATTGATGTCTTTTATGTGTTTTCCGAGCTGTAGATTTCGAAAATAATGGTTTCAGAACCATAAAAAAAAAAATAAATAAATAAATAAATAAAATTTCTTATTCTTTTATGTTTATTACTTCCAAATTTACGTTTTTACATAGTTAAAGCAGTAAATCAGTAAATCAAACCATCATCCACCCACCCTCCTGACCCTATTGATCTATTGATTATTGATCTATTGATCTAATGATCTATGATCTATTGATCTATTTGATCTATTGATTATTGATTAAAGGTCAAATTTTTTACTAAAAATTGTCATGTTTTACATACCTAAATCAGTAAATAACTCAGTAAATCAAACCACCATCCCACCACCCTCCTGTCCAATCATGATCTATTGTTATTGATCTACTGATCTATTGATCTATTGATCTAATTGATTAAGGTAAATTTTTTACTAAAATTGTAACGTTTTACATACCTAAATCAGTAAAATCACTAAATCAACCACTATCCAACTCCCTCCTGATCATCTGTGATCCTATTGATCTATTGATTAAGGTCAAATTTTACTAAAATTTACGTTTTCACATACCCTAAATCAGTAATCAGTAAAATCAAAAACCACATCCATCCACCATTCAGCCACCCTCCTGTCCAGTTGTGATCTTTTGGATTAATTGATCTATTGATTCAAGTAACATTTTCGAAGTAATAATTTTGGATAACCATAGCTAAAATCAAGTTCTTTATCCTGATCAACGAGTATATGATAACGTAACAAAGTTTTTCAAATTAACATAGTAATATAGCATCACCTGAACTAAAATATAATGTACAACGACAAACCTAAACAACCTTAAGCACGAATACAACTGCTAACATTAACAAAGTTTTCACACTAGCAACAAGTAAAGTATAGACATAGCTAAAAAACGTAAGCCTACTCACATACATTTTTCATGCCATTCTTTAACTATATCAATGTTATTTTACATTAACATAGTAACATTTATCAAAGATTTCACATATCTAACTTACTATTTGTACTCATAACACACCTACCAACACACCACAACACACACAACACACACACACACACCACACACACACACCACGAAAAATGAAATGCTAACAATTATCAAAGATCATGTAAGAAAATTAAAAAACTAAAAAATATTAAAAAAATAAAAAAATTAAAAACATAATTAAAATAGAAGAAAATTAAACAAAGTTTAAATGTGAAAGAAATAAAAAATAATTTGAAAAATCAAAAAATTTAAAAAAATTAAAAAAATAAAAAATAAAAAAATTAAACAAAGTATAAATGCAAATAAAATTTACAAAAGAAAATTAAAAAATTAAAAAAATTAAAAAATTAAAAAAATTAAATAAATAAAAAAATAAAAAAAGTATAAATGCAAAATAAAACTTACAAAAGAAAATTAAAAAATTTAAAAAAATTAAAAATTAAAAAATTTAAAAATAAATAAAAAAATTAAACAAAGTATAAATGCAAAATAAACACAAAAATAAAAATTAAAAAAAAAGTTAGAAAAATAATTAAATAAAAAATAAAAAATAAAAATGAAAAAATTGCAAATCAATATTTAAGAAATTTGTATAAAAATAAAGGAATTAAATAATGAAATTAACACAAATGAATAAAATGTATTAAAAATTATAAAAAATAGTAAACAATATATGTTATGTTTCAACTTAGGGAAAAAATTATATTAGTTAACGTTTATAAAAAGAAATGAGAATTTGAAATTAGAAATGTTAGTCTTCAACAGTTTAGAAAGATGGGTTATCTTTGCCAAGATGCAATGCAATTGACGATATGTACATGTTAGAACAGAATAAGTTATGTAAACAGTAATGATATTATATTATTAAACGATAGTAACATTTATCAAAGATTTATCATGTCCTAACCTAACTATTGTAAAGAACTAAGAATAAATGACACACACCACACACACACACACACACACACACACATACACACACACACATACCCAGGAATATATGCTAGACCTATAAAGTTTTCACATTAATAAAGCTAACATAACATCACCTTAGAACTAAAATATAATGTACAACGACAAACTAACATAACTTAAGCAAGAATAAAGTGCTAACTTAACAAAGTTCAACTTACAACAGTAAAGTAACTAACATAGCATACAAAACGTCCCGTACTCCAGTTTTTTCTTTTCATGCATATGTTTACACATATCAATGTTTAATTTTACATTAACCATAGTAAAATTTATCAAAAAGATTTATCTATATCCTAACTAACTTTGTAAATGACTAAGATAATGACACAACACAACACATGTCACACACACACACACACACACACCACACACACACACAGCACACCACACAAACACACAACACTAACATAAAATGCTAGAAATTTGATCAAAGTTCCATTTTAAGAAATAAAAAAAAATCTCACCAGAGGCAGTAAATATCTGGAGATGCAGATCAAAAAAAAAAAAAAATTAAATAGTATAAATGCAAAATAAAACTTACAAAAGAAAATTAAAAAATTAAAAAAATTAAAAAATTAAAAAATTAAAATAAATAAAAAAATTAAACAAAGTATAAAATGCAAAATAAAAATAAAAAAAAAAAAAAAAAAAAAAAAAAAAAAAAAATTAAACAACATCTTTGTTTAATACAAAATAAAACTTACAAAAGGGAAAATTAGACCATTTTTGCGTGGGAAATTCGGGAAAAATTAATCGGGAAAATTTGTACAATTCTACTTAGAAAAAAAAAAAGTTAGAAAAATAAATTTAAATAAAAATAAAAAATAAAAATGAAAAATAGCAAATAAAAAAAAAAAAAAAAAAAAATAAATTTAAATAAAAAATAAAAAATAAAAATTAAAATAATAAAATTAAACACAAAGTATAAATGTAAAATAAAAAATTATAAAAAAAATAGTAAACAATATATGTATGTTTCAACTTAGGGAAAATTATATTAGTTGACGTTTATAAAAGAAAATGAAATTTGAAAATAGAAATGTCAGTCTTCAACATTTAGAAAGAAGGGTTGTGTTATTTTCACATTGTCATAGTAATATTTAACATAACGTACCTAACTTACGAATAAACAGTTTTCATTAACCAAGAGTATCTAAGCAACATATCTTCCAAGAGAAAACCCAGGGGGATGCGCCCCTTGAAAGGGTGTGAATCCTGCGAGGGGGATCACCCCGAAGGGGTGTAAGCGGGCTTTGGCTCAGCCCTTCGGGCTGAGGCCCAAAGCCCGCTTACACCCCTTCGGGGTGATCCCCCTCGCAGGATTCACACCCTTTCAAGGGGCGCATCCCCCTGGGATTTCTCTTGGAAGGTAATGTGTTGCTTTAGATACTCTTGGTTAATGAAAATGATAACCCATCTTTCTAAAGGTTGAAGAAGATTCCTATGACAATATGAAAATCAACACAAACCCATCTTTCTAATGTTGAAGACTACATTTCTATTTTCAATTTCATTTCTTTTTATAAACGTTAACTAATATAATTTTTTTTCCTTAAAGTTGAAACATACATATATTGTTTACTATTTTTTAATAATTTTTTATTTTACATTTATACCTTGTGTTTAATTTTATTATTTTAATTTTTATTTTTTATTTTTTATTTAAATTTATTTTTTATTTTATTTTTTTTATTTGCTATTTTTCATTTTTATTTTTTTATTTTTTATTTAAATTTTTTTTCTAACTTTTTTTTTTTTTTTTTGTTTTTTTTATTTTCATTTATACTTTGTTTAATTTTTTTATTTATTTTAATTTGTGTAATTTTTTTATTTTTATTTAATTTTTTTAATTTTTTTTTTTTAATTTTTTTTTTTTTTTTTTTTTTTTTTTTTTTTTTTTTTTTTTTTTTAATTTTTTTTTTTTTTAATTTTTATTTTGCATTTATACTTGGTTTAATTTTTTATTTTTTTAATTTTTTAATTTTTTAATTTTTTTAATTTTTTAATTTTCTTTTGTGTTTTATTTTGCATTTATACTTTGTTTATTTTTTTTTTTTTTTTTAATTTTTTTTTTTTTTTTTTTTTTTTTTTGCATTTATATTTGTTTAATTTTTTTATTTATTTTAATTTTTTAATTTTTTAATTTTTTATTTTTTAATTTTTTTTTTTTAATTTTTTTTTTTTTTTTTTTTTTTTTTTTTTTTTTTTTTTTTAATTTTTTTATTTTTTTTATTTTTTTTTAAATTTTTTTTATTTTCTAACATGGAACTTTGATAATGCTAGCAGTTTATTCGTGTGTGTGTGTGTGTGTGTGTGTGTGTGTGGTGCTGTGTGTGTGTGTGTGTGTGTGTGGTCATTTTATTCTATTTATTACAATAATTAGGTTAGGATATGATAAATCTTTTGATAAATGTTACTATGTTAATGGAAAATTACATTGATATGTTAAAGATATGAAAAAGTGTGAGTAGGTGACGTTTTTGTATGCTATTTGTTACTTTACTGTTGTTAAGTGTGGAACTTTGTTAATGATAGCAGTTTTATTTCGTGCTTAAAGGTATGTTAGGTTTGTCGTTGTAAATTATATTTTTAGTTCAGGTGATGTTATTTAGCTTTTTTTTTTGTGAATCTTTTTTTGGTTAGCATATATTCCTGGGTGTGTGTGTGTGTATGTGTGTGTGTGTGTGTGTGTGTGTGTGTGTGTGTGTGTGTGTGTGTGTGTGTGTGTGTGTGTGTGTGTGTGTGGTTCATTACAATAGTTAGGTTAGGATATGATAAATCTTTGATAAATGTTACTATCGTTTAATAATATAATATCATTACTGTTTACATCATGATTCTGTTCTAACATTAATTCGTCCATTGCATTGCTCTTGCAAAGATACCCATCTTTCTAATGTTGAAGACACATTTCTATTTTCAAATTTCATTTTCTTTTTATAACGTTAACTAATATAAATTTTTTTCCCTAAGTTGAAACATACATAATTGTTTACTATTTAAAATATAATTTTCTTTTTTATTTTTATACTTTGTGTTTAATTTTATTATTTTAATTTTTATTTTTTATTTTTTATTTAAATTTATTTTTTATTTTTTTTTTTTGCTATTTTTTTTTCATTTTTTTTTTTTTTTTTTTTTTTCTTTTATTTTTTCTACTTTTTTTCTTTTTTTTAATTTTTTTGTTAACTTTTATTTTGCATGTGTACCTTCGTCTAATTATTTTTTGAATTATTTTAATGTTTTAATTTTTTAATTTTTTTAAATTTTTTATTTCTTTCGATAGTTTTATTTTACTTTAATACTTTGTTTAATTTTTTTTTTATTTGTTTTCATTTCTTTAATTTTTTTAATTTTTTAATTTTTTTATTTTTTCTTTGTAAGTTTTTATTTTTTATTTATACTTTGTTTTATTTTTTTTTTTATTTTAATTTTTTAATTTTTTAATTTTTTTAATTTTTTTAATTTTCTTTTGTAAGTTTTATTTTGCTTTTATACTTTGTTTAATTTTTTTATTTTTTTTATTTTTTTTTTTTTTTTTTTTTTTTTTTTTTTTAATTTTTTTTGTAAGTTTTATTTTGCATTTATACTTTGTTTAATTTTTTTTTTTTTTTATTTTAATTTTTAATTTTTAACCTTTTTAATTTTTTAATTTTTCTTTTGTAAGTTTTAATTTTGCATTTATACTTTGTTTTAATTTTTTTTTTTTTTTTTAATTTCTTTAATTTTTTTAATTTTTTTAATTTTTTATTTTTTAATTTTTTTATTTTTTTCTTTTTCTAAGTTTTTATTTTGCATTTATACTTTGTTTAATTTTTTTTTTTTTTTTAATTTTTTTATTTTAATTTTTAATTTTTAATTTTTTTAATTTTTTAATTTTCTAACATGGAACTTTGATAAATGTTAGCAGTTTATTCGTGTGTGTGTGTGTGTGCTGTGTGTGTGTGTGTGTGTGTGTGTGTGTGTGTGTTGTGTGTTGTGTGTGTGTTTGTCATTTATTCTTAGTTCATTAACAATAGTTAAGTTAGGATATGATAAATCTTTGATAAATGTTACTATGTTAATGTAAAATATCAGTGATATTGTTAAAGATATGCATGAAAAAGTGTGAGTAGGCTCGTTTTTGTATGTATGTTAGTTACTTTACTGTTGCTAAGTTGTGGAAACTTTGTTAATGTTAGAGTTTATTCGTGCTTAAGGTGTGTTAGGTTTGTCGTTGTACATTATATTTTTTGTTCGGTTATACTATGTTCGTGTTATTAGTGTGAAACTTTGTTACGTGCATATACTCGTTGATCAGGGTATTAAAGAACTTGATTCTTATGCTTATGTTTATCCAAATTTAACTCGAAAATGTGAACTTGAATAATAGATCAATAGATCAAGTAGATCACAACTGACCAGGAAGGGTGGCTGGATGGTGGGATTGGAATGGTGGTTTTGATTTATGCTTTACTGATTTAGGTATGTCAAACATGAAAATTTTGTAAAAAATTTGACTATCAAATAGATCATAGATCCAGTGGTCAGGAGGGAGGTTGGATAGTGGTTTGTTTTAGTGATTTACTGATTTAGGGTATGTACAACGTTAATTTAGTAAAAAATTTGAACCTTAATCAATAGACTCAAATAGATCAAATAGATCACTAGACTCATGATTGGGACAGGAGGGTGGTGAATGGTGGTTTTTGATTTACTGATTTACTGATTTTGGGTATTGTAAAAACATGACAATTTTAGTAAAAAAATTTTTGACTTAATCAATAGATCAATAGATCAATAGATCAATAGTCAAATAGATCATTAGAATCAATAGATCATAGATAATGAGATCAATAGAATCCACAAACTGGTCAGGAGGTTGGGTGGATGGTGTTCTGATTTACTGATTTACTGCTTTAGACTATGTAAACGTAAATTTGGAAGTTATAAACATAAAAGAATAAAAATTTTATTTATTTTATTTTTTTTTTTTTTTTTTATGGTTTTAAACCATTATTTTTCGAATTCTACAGAATCTGAAAACATATATAAAGACATCAACATTGTATCATTACACAACCACTATTAATAACTCGGCACCGCAACCGGAGCCAGCACCGTGCCAGCTGTCACCTTCTACTCCTCTGAGTCAGACTCCTTCTTCATTCTTCTTCCTTCCTCCTTTCCTCCTCCTTCCTTTCTTCTTCTCTTCTTCTTCTGTTTTGCATTCCATGCATTTCTTCTTCTTTTTTTCAAAGGGGGGACCCCACTCCGGGGGGTCTCTGGACTCCGAAACCGAATCCGCTTCCAACTCCGTCTCCGATTCCGACTCCTCTATCCTTTCTCTGAGTTTCAATCTTCTATGATCATTTTTAATTTTTAGTGGGGCAGCGCCCCCCCTTACGGGGGGACGCAGAGGAACGTAATCTCGTCTCCGACGAGATTACGTCATCATATAGCTCACATCCAAATTTCACTCCGATACGTTAAGCCTAACATGGTTTTCAGGGCTAATTTGATCTTGGCGCTAAGGGGGCAACACCCCCTTAGGGGTGACCTAGGGTCACCAAAACTCACCTGTGATCAGTTTATCACACACAATAATCATATACCAAGTTTGAAAGCGATAGCTCTATTCCTTCGTATCGAGAATGGTGGCAGTGCGGAACTGGCCGACTTACTACAACGATTAATCGAATGTTAATTATTGTAATTATTTTCATTCGAATATATTTTTTAATGTAAAATGCCAACCGGAACACGTAGAAAGACGATTCAAAAATCAATATAGGGGTAATCGACCACGATAAATCGATTGGAATCATCAAAAATGATCTACCGATCATTTAAAACCTTCTAGGAACCAAAAAAGCCCCCTTTGGTTGGGCTCCGCCCCCTTTTGGGGGGCTAATCAGAAAAAGGTCTTCCAGACCTTAAATTCGGTCTCACCGACCTTAAAAACCCTAACTTTGACGTATCAAACGTCAAAATCTAATGAAATGATGGAAATTTCCAAGTCAGCTGCCGACATGACTGGAATTTCCAAAAACCTTCCCAAAATGGTTTTCAAGTCTTTGCCTTCGACGTGCAGGGCTGCCAATGGGGAAAATCCCCAAAATCCTCCGGAGTTGGGGATCTTGACCTGAATTATGGACAGAATGCTAAAAAAGTAGCTAAAAAATGCTAAAAAGGGTAAAAAAATGCTAAAAAATGTCAAAAAAGGTCAGGGGCAGGTAAAAATTTGGGTTCAAAAAATTCGGGGTTACCCAATTTTAGGGTGGGGTAAAGAGGCTATGGGGTAAAATCGTTTTATTTCTTTTTAAGGGGCTTATCTTTATATATACTTTATTTTTTTCTATTTTCAGAACACTATGAGTACTTCACGAAGAGCCTGTTTGAATAACCCCAATGTATTCTGCTACATTAGTGGTGAATATTGCCAGGAGAACCAAAGAAGAAATATTACTAACTTTGTGAAGCAAGCATATCTGGCATACTTTGGAATGAAACTAGGAGACCAAGATAAGTCTTGGGCTCCCCATATGGTCCGTAAAACGTGTGTCGAAAATCTACGTCAGTGGAAAATGGACGAAGAAAAGGTTTAAAATTTCGAGTGCCTATGGTATGGCGGGAGCCAAAGAATCACCACAGTGACTGATATTTCTGTGCGGTACGGTGCGCCACACAAATCCAGTGTACTGGTGCGGTGCAATTTTTAAAATATAGTGGTACGGTGCGTGGTGCGGAGAGTGGTGCGCATTGAAACATAGAGGTGCGGTGCGGTGCGGTGGGGTGCTACAAAAATGACTTTTGGTGCGGTGCGATGTGTGGTGTGCTTACCCTGGTGCGGTGCGATGCGGTGCGGTGCGCAAAATTCCGGTGCTCGTCCAACACTAATTCAAAAACATTCTGTAATTCATTAGATGGCTATATTTTAAATTTCTCCAACAAATCTTACCATTAAATTCCAGATTTCCTGAAAAGAAAAATACCAGATATTTTAGGGATACCTCTCCTCAACCTTCTCTCTCTCTCTCTCTCTCTCTCTCTCTCTCTCTCTCTCTCTCTTCTCTCTCTCTCTCTCTCTCTCTCTCTCTCTTTATATATATATATTATATTTATATATATATATATTTATATATATATATATATATATATATATATATATTATTTATATATATATATATATATATTATATTATATATATATATATCATATATATTATATATATATTTTATATATATGTTTAGAGGGGTGCGGTTCCGCATCATTTTTCTCTAATCGGCATCAAAGCGTGAATTTTTATTGAGGATAGCGGAATATTATTCATCATGAATTAGTGAGAAAGTGTGGTTGTGACTAATTTATATATATACATATATATATTATATATATATATATATATTTATATTATATATATATATATTTATATATATATTATATATATAAATATATATATAATATATAATATATATATATATATATATATATATA
>JABUQX010079314.1:7500-10556 GCA_015478945.1 Trachelipus rathkii | reverse complement strand
TCTAAGATATCATGTTAGGATTTTCAGACAGTCTTGGTGATTAACAACATTTGGCAATGTTTCTTTAGTCCATGTTATGAATAAGTTTTGATAATTCATATACCCTGAAACTTCGTAAGTGAAGCCGTTGAAATATTTTTGCCTTGGTAGGCTTAATTAATTGGACTATTGAATATAATGCTATCCTTTCGAGTTTCACCTTTTCACGTATCTCAAACAGCGATCTAATATAAGTGATTGTCATCAAAATGTAAAGAAAACTTCAATATTCCTGCTAATAAAATTCATGTCTATAGTAAGGATATAACGCAACCCTTTAAAAAATATGGCTGCAGGGAGCTACACAGAGGGATTCCAGGAATACCTTGTTTTACACTCTTTGGACACTAGTTCTCAATTGATGCCATATTTGAACAAAGGGACGTGAAAAAAATATTTTTTTTTCCCAATATGCAAACAAATCGTAGATCATTTTAATCACTCGCCTCAAAGCTATTGCAAGTATGAAGAATATCAATCTAGATTTAATTTACCACAGCACAGATTTTATTTCAGGATGTACAAACCAGTTGTAAATAGCCAGTATCATATGCTTTCAAAAAAATTTTGAACAAAAGAGAAAACGGCTCTCATTTCATATTGCAGTGATCGTTCAAAACCTGCTTGCTTAGAAACAACGGAAAGTTTTTGAAAAAATTTGCTTAAAAAAATTACTTAAAAATTTTTGTTGATCTGTACAAATTTATTGAGCCACAGGGAATCAATGGCATCGGCAATAATCACAAATATGAAAAGTGATTTGCAGTTTTTTTGGAAAAAAGAGTCAGAAGAATGGATATTCTTTGCGGGACTTGAGTCTACAGTATCAGCATTGAAAAATTCAGTAAAAAATTAGATTCAGCATTTACTTTACTAATAAGAATCTTGTGCATGCTACCTATCTTTGATCCACGCTTTAAAACTACATCCTTAGGATGAATATAACAATAAAAAGTGGAAGATATTCTTAAGCAACATGGATGTGCGAAGATATATGTTTGTATAAAGGAAAGGAAAACAGTTTCCACTACTTTAAACCAATCTTCAGACTCTTCTCATTTATCAACAGAATAGGCGAAAAAAAAGTGATACTGAAGATAATAGTTTTAACTTCAGTTTTGAAAGCTCTTTTTCGAATTTAAAGAGAAAAGACTTTAAAAACGGCAAAGAAACTCATTCCTTAAGGAGATAAGACACCATATATGAAAAAATTGAGATGCATTAAAAGTTAGAAATCAGAAAAATTATAAAAAATATGAACTATTAAAAATTCAGAAAGTCCTTTACAATGGTGGGTCATCGAATAAAGATACCTTTCAGCATTTGGGTGTGTCCTTGCTAGAAAATATTTAAGCCCGCCCCCCTTTCCGTGGAAAGTGAAAGACTCTTTAGAAATGAAAAATTTTCTTCCTAAAAAAAAAAAAATTAGATACAAAACAAACGGGAGAGATGTTAATGTTTTTGCACTGCAATTTAAGAGTCAAGCTTTGACTACAAATAATAATGATTATTTTGCTTCAAGTCTTACTTTAGTAAATTAAAGAAGGATTTTTTTTTAAATGACAAAATTGTTCATTTTATTGTAATATTTTTAAATATTGCTATTATTTTGCAGTTAGTTAAAAATAAATAAAAGGTTAATTAGCCCAATTATTTTCTTTTAGCTTAATTTTTATAATATGCGACGAAAGCAAGCGTTGGAAGCCTTTACCAATGATGCTCACAAAGGATTAGCTGATTTAGAAAAAGTGGGCAAATATATATATATATATACGAACAATATATAATAATATATTATATATATATATATATTACTATAATATATATATATATAATATAAATATAATATATATATATAATATATATATATATATATATATATTATATATATAATATAGAATTGGAATCGGAATCGGAATCGGAAATTCAGCATTTTTGACTGGTATCGGTATCGGAATCGGCATCGGCTGGAAATTTGGAAATCGTCCCACACTAATATAATATATATATATATCATATATATATATATATATATTTATATATTATATATATATATTATAATTATATACTATAAATATATATATATATATTAATATATATATATATATATACTATATATATATATATAATATATACTATATATATTATATATATATAATTTGGTCAGCCTCTAGAAGAGCCACAATCCATATCTCAAAACTACAACAGCTACCGGAAAAAAGGAATACTTTGCTGGAATGCTGGTCCAATTTTTAGTGCGGAAAATGTAAAAAAAAAAAAAAAAAAAAAAAAAAAAAAAAAAAAAAAAAAAAAATAATCTCAAAAAATACAAAAACTACAGCGAAAAAAAAAAAATTTTTTGGAATCCTGTCGTAAAATTTTGGATTGGAAAATGTAAAAAAAAAAAAAAAAAAAAAAAATTATTGTTAATAATTATAGTAATATGATTAGAGGGCCTATTTAGAGACCTTTTATGGTTACTTTTTAAAATAAATAGCCTTCTATTAAATTTTGCTTTTGTTTTTTTTTTTAACTAAAGAATACCCAAGGGAATACCGCCCCGATGGCAGGAGTCTAGAGAGAAAAGCGGTCTACTCGACCTCCGGGGAACTACGGGGAGGACTAATTCCCCCCCTCCGCGGAGGGTCTCCGGAACCCGCTCTTTGGTATTTGGGTGCCGCGGGGGTTCCTCCGCCCCTCCCCTACGGGTATGGAAAACGTCCCTCTCTGTCTCCCGTCGGCTCGAGCCCCCTAATTTTACATTTTTGGAAAAAGCTTTATACGCTCCCCAAAAAAAAATAGCCAATTTTTATGTTTAATTTTTTTTATTTATTTTTTTTTTTTACATTTTTCGAACCAAAATTTTACAAGGATTCCAAAAATGTATTTCATTTCCCTGTAGCTTTTGTAGTTTCGAGATATGATTTTTTTTTTTTTTTTTTTTTTTTTTTTTTTTTTTTTTTACAGTTTCCTCGGTAAAATTTGCCAGGATTCCAGCAATGTATGTAGTTTTTTCC
>JABUQX010079314.1:0-2500 GCA_015478945.1 Trachelipus rathkii | reverse complement strand
ATATTATATATATACTATATATATATATATATTAATATATATATATAATATATATATATATATGCACAGTTTTCATTTAAAGTACTTGTACTTGATACCATGTACTTGTACTTGTACTTGTACTTGTACTTGAACCAAATTCTAAGCAGTACGTTCTGTACTTGAACAATTCTCAGAGTACTGACCCTTAACTTGACCAACAATCTACTTTGACCTAGAATTATATATTATATATATATATATATATATATATATCATATATATATATATATTATATATATATATATATATATAATATTATATCATATATATATATATGATATATATATAATAAATATATTGCATACTAAAGTAATAATATATATATATACTATAGATAATTATATAATATATATATATATAATATAAATATATATATATATATATATAATATATATATATCATATATATATTATATATATATATATACTATACTATATAATATTATATAACATATATATATATAATATATATATAGTATATATATATTTATATATATTATAGTATATAAAATGATAGTATAATATAATATATATATATAGTATATATATATATATAATATATATATACTATATTAACTATATATATATATATATATATAGTATATTCATATGATATATATATATCATATATATTATATATATAATAATATACTTAAATATATATATATACTATATATATATATATATTATATATATATATATACTATATAATATATAATATATATATATATATATATATAATATATCATAGCTATATATATATATATCATTATATATTATATACTATATGATATATATATTGTTACGGACGCCAGATTGAACCATCTGAGCCACCAACACGCTGGAGGTCAAGTATAGCTTCTTCCTGTCTTCAATAAGTGTCCAAGAATAAGGCAACAGCGTTTTTAGCATCTATTTACAAACCACACTATATACAAATACATAATAAGTTCAATATGTAAACCCCAATCATACCCAAAATCCTACCCTGCGCTAGGCAATATAATCCCCAAAATAATAAATTTAAACTAAATTACAAATAATAAATAATAATTCATCCACAAAATGTAGAATCAACGGAAAACAGTAAAGAATACAAATCCCCACAAAATGGTCCAATATTGAAATCAATAAAAGAACTTAAATACTCCCCACCAAAATGTCAATCCAGGAAATAATTAAATAATGAATATTACTGTGCGCTACAATAGAAAAACCCATTCCATAGGACCAACTATGTGGCAATATAACCTGACTCACTGTCTTCGTACCTGGTAACACCGTGTACTTATAAGTTAAATTATTAAAGTGTTTACTCCAATGGTTCACACAAACCCTTCACAACCGGGTCAATCTCGTAAAGTTTAAATAAATAATGGAACCTATAGTCTAAGGAAACAAATTAACACTTGCACTTCCCTTTTGGTTCCAGTGAAGGTGGGGAGTACCCTCAAGTACCCTCCCAATCCAGTGAAGGTGGGCAGTACCACTCAGGCACCCTCCCGATCCAGTGAAGGTGGGGATTACACTCAATACCCTCCCAATCCAGTGAAGGTCGGGAGTACCACTCAGGCACCCTCCCGATCCAGTGAAAGCAACCTCAGAATCCAAGCCGGGTTTTCCAAATCCATGTAGGCTGGGATATCCTTGAAAGCTAAATCTGGTTTCCGGAATTCGTTCCGGTTGGAGCAATGTTACATGTAAACCTCTGTGAAAATCTTTCCAGGTTGGGCTACGTTACCGGTAAACCTTTATACAAATCTTTCCAGGTTGGGCAACGTTACAGGTGAACACTTGTGAAAATCTTTCCAGGTTGGGCAACGTTACAGGTAAACACTTGTGGAAACCTTTCCAGGTTGGGCAACGACCCTGTGAAGCTTCCCTTCGACCCTCCTTTGTTCTGAGCTCCTCCAGTTGCAGATCTCTGACCAGCCGTACTTCCTCCGTCCTGATAAAATAATAATTCAATAATAATAATAATAATAATAATAATAATAATAATAATAATAATAATAATAATAATAATAATAATAATAATAATAATAATACATAATAATAATAACATCAATAATAACTCTACATAATAATAATGCCATCACCGTTAAAAATCATAACAACAGTAATAATTAATAATACATACATAATCTACATAATAATAATGCCATCACCGTTAAAAATCATAATAATAATACATAATAATACATAATACAATTAATAAAATCAATAATAATTAATAATCATAATTAATTAATACGATATAATAATAATAAATAATTAATCTACATAATAAATAATACATAATCAATAATAATAATAATAATAATATAAATAAATAATAATATAATAAAAAATAATAATATAATAATAATAATAAAATACATAATAATAATAATATCAAATTAATTCATAATAATAATAATAATAATAATAAATAATAATAATAATAATATCTCTCTCTG
>JABUQX010079313.1:0-15909 GCA_015478945.1 Trachelipus rathkii | reverse complement strand
TCTTAACCTTGCAGTATAATTAAGAGTTAATCACTTAAGACCTGTAATTGTAACAGGTTAGTGTATTATATACCTAAAAATACAGCACCTATATCTATAATATCATAACACTTTAAAAAATCTTTATCGATGCTTCTAGAACTTAGTTTTGCCTACCTCAGCTATGAGTTACCCACCAATACTGAGGACTTTTATTTACCTTCGCTTTACTTAGCTACCTTGTAGCTAATGCCCATTGTGAGCTCTTCAATACACTGGTGAAAATTTGTATATTGAATTAGGTAATATACGCAGTCTCTCATCTTTCCTCACTTCTACAATCCTCCTCTTAATATCGTTCTATGATGACGTTGCTCTTTGTTTTTAAATTATTGCTCTTATCTTTACCTAATACTGTTATTCATCTCATGCTTCTCTCATCCTTCTCTCTCATTTCACTCAAATCATAACATACCATCTACTACTCATTTCTTAACTGTAATAATAATATTTTCAAAAATGATGCAATGTCTGAATATATTAAATAACTAAAATCCACCATCCTCTTCTTTTTAATTCTATATCTCTGCTGGGCTCACATTAACAGTTCAGCGTTTCTTTCTCTCGATGTTTAATCAATAACATTATAATATTAATACTTGTATTCTTGTTCCTTATAGTATTTCAATAAATATATTTAAATTAGGTATTATATCTAAAACATTAAAATAAAAAAATTAATTGTAAATTATAATAAATTTATGATATATTACTGATTACCTCAAAGTAACAACTTGTATATGATTTATAGAATGATATTATTAATAAATATTGTTTTTGTTCTTCTTCAAAAAATAATTCTTATGTAATAAATTATAATATCTCCTATTTAAAAAATTATGGAATATATTATAATAGATTTATTTATTTATATTTTATTTATTTTAATTTTAATTTTATTTACTTACTACTATAAATTTATTAGGGGTATTAATTTATTTTAAAGTAATTTACTACATTTTTTTAAATTTTGATTTTATATTACAATTATTTTATAAAATGCAATAACTATCTAGAGTATGATATTTTGGAAATCCCAATCGCTTCCTCGAACATGATTGCCTTAATTAAAATAAAATTAATTTTATAAATATTAACTATTTTCATTGTTGTAGGTGTTTTTGAGAGAAAAAAATTATAATAATAATAGTTACTTTATTATTTTCTCTATCTAGTGTAGTGGAATACTTCATTATTATCATTTGCAAAAGGTTCAAGTGCAATCTGTTCCACAATTTCCTTATTTCGCAAGCAGATTCACCTAATATCTATGCCCGCTTTTGAGCGTTGCAGGTCGTTTCGATATGAAGGAATAGGCCTATCGGGTATTGAGAAAAATAATATCATATATATAATATATATATATTATATAATATATATATATATATATATTAATATATATATATTTAAATATATATTATTAATAATATATATTATATAATATTTAATACTTAATTATATTATTATAATAATATTATATATATATATTAAATAATATATATATAATATATATATATATATATATAGTATATAATATATTATATATTATATATATAAGTATATAATATTCTATTATTATATATCCTTTCTAGGTATACAATTAAATTTTTTTAGTATGTAAATTATTATTTCTTTTAATATAAACCTTGTGTAAAAAGCAAAAATACTAAAGAAAATTAAAAGAGTTTTATATTTTACACTAGCGACTTATAATCGCGCCCCATCAGCCCTGGTGTTTCGAGACGCAGCCCAGTTTGAAAATATAATGTCCCAATACTTTAATATGTATTTATATAACTTCTCGATAATAAGAGAGTGGTGGATTGATTTCATAGCATTACTATATACTTAAAGTTTTATGAGGTCAAGAAACTTATTTGGTGCAAGTCTTTAGATAGTGATAATATTTTATTACATAATAATAAATGTCTTTTTAGAAAGTTAATTATTAGAATTCCGCGTTACACTGACTTGCTTATGTTCGCTACAATTAGATTAGATTGTTTAGTTTATAAGAAAAAAATTTCTGTTATGTTGTGATGATAAGAATATGCTATAGTATATAAAGGATATAGAGTTAGTTAGTTTCTAAAGTTATAGTTAGTTAAAGGTTAGTTTGTTGTAAATTTAGTATAGTTTAAGTTTTTAGTTAGTTATGTTAGTAATAGCATAAAGATATATAATAGTTTATAAGGTTATGTTTAGTTTTAGTCCGTTTTAAGATTATTATATAGTTTAAGTTTAAGAAATTTGATGAGTTTTTTAGATGGACGATAAAATTATAAAAAGACGTATGGAAAGAATACACACACTGGTCGAATGAAGTCGCGTTCATGATCTGAGTTGTCTTGCTCGTTTTATGTGCATAACTCTAAGTGTGAGCGATTTCCATCTTCCTGCATTTAGGAGCCCGTTAAATTCATTTTAATCTCTAATAACTAAATCGTTCAATAAAACGCGTTTGAAATTGACTACTTCTTGTTATCGTGCACTATTACGAAATCATGTTTTAATTTCCAAAAGAACCGGTTAAATAATTCAACCTGAACCTGAGGTTAGTTCCCTCCTTTCTCAAATTTAATCAGATTTAGTCAAATAATAGGGTAAAATCTGTTATTCTGCGTGATACAAAAAAAAAGATTCTTACTTCCTTTTTCCCCTCTCGTCTCTGTTTCTCGCCGACGGTGCTTCCTTGTCCTGTCTCTATCTCTCTCTTCAGCTAAAGCTAAGGCTTTTCTCTCCTCACTCTCATAGATATTCTCCGGACTTGTTCTCTTTTCCAAATCCTTCAATTCAATCTACTACTCTCTTTCTCTTTCGCATCACGCTTATCCTCCACCTACCTCATCGTGGCTTTGGCCTACTCTTTACAAGGAATAAGCCTAATAATTTTTTTAATCGAGGAAAGAGTGATAGCACTTCATGCATATATATATCGTAGCATGTGAATAACAGAAAAATAGCCGGGTATGGAGAGGCAGTATTTGTGAATTCCATGATATACGTACAGAATATCGCGGAGGTTATATTAACCATGTTAATATATGACCTTACTTGTGTGTAAAAACATGTATCGTGAGTCGTGTAAAGTTATCTATCTTCTATACACTTATACTCTGTCCAAGTGGCTTAAAGTTCGCACGTTCAAGCTGTGTGCAAACCACTAGAACATACGTACTCCTCTCTCTCAACCTTTCTATATTATTTTCCACCATATATTCCAGTGCCTAGCAAAGATCACCAAAGAGCCTCCTAACTTGAGAGACTATGGGGAGAGCAAAACTTTAAGAGACAATTGATGAGTACTGGACCAAGAGAGTTATGTCGCAAACTTTCTTGCTGTGTGAAGCCATAATACCACGTGACATTCGCTAGGATATACTATTAGAAGGTTTTAAGACCCTATAATCTAAGTTAGGTATTCAGAAACTTTGAAAATAAATTGTCATACCAATAGGACGGTAATTAGAAGGTTGAGAGGAGAAGAGGGTTCTATTTTTTGGCACAGCTTGCGTGAATTTAAGCCAACGGGAAGGAAAGGTAGAAGTTGATAAACAGATACGAAACAGCTTAACAAGAAAGGCACAAACTCGGAAACACAGTATTTGAGAATCAAGAATCACACTGCCATACCCGCTTTTTTGTATTAGGCTAAAATAAGTCACCTCTTTGCGATAAATTATAAAGCTATTCCTTGAAAAGGGCCCAGCCCGTGAGTGGTGATGAACTGTCAAAAGAAAAAAATGTTAGATGAATTGAGTTTGAGAAAGAGGAACAATTCCGGAAATATCTGAAGTGAGAGAAAAGCTTAGCTTTAGCTGAAGGTAGGACAGCAGTAGCACCGTCGGGAGAAACAAGAGAGGGGGAAAGAGTAAGAATCTTTTTTTTTGTATCACGCAGAATAACAGATTTTACCCTATTATTTGACGACTTTCTGATATTTGAGAAGACTATAATTCCTGAAACAGCATCCCTGAGTGGGTCGAATAGCACGATAACAAGAAGAGTCAATTCATGGTTTAAAAGATTTAGTTATAGGATAAAATGAAATTAACGGGCTCCATGCAGGAGAGAATCGCCACAGTTATGCGCTCGCAGCACTCAGATGAACCACTTCACTCGAAGGGGTGATCATTCCAACGTAAACCAAAGAAACAGGTAACTAACTAACTAACTAACTAACTAACTAACTAACTAACTAACTAACTAACTAACTAACTAACTAACTAACTAACTAACTAACTAACTAACTAACTAACTAACTAACTAACTAACTAACTAACTAACTAACTAACTAACTAACTAACTAACTAACTAACTAACTAACTAACTAACTAACTGACACATAAGCTGCAGGTAACGCGGAATTTCATAATACTTTCAAAGACTAATATGTAAAAATGTTTCCACAATAGACTTGACCAAGAGTTTTGCTCAGACATAAAAATTAGCAGAACATCCCCATCTCTAAAAGTTATGCTATAGAGCAGTGATTTTCAAACTGGGCTGCGTCTCGAAACACCAGGGGGGGCGCGATAAGCGGGAAGAAAAACCTTAAATTTTATTTTTTAGTATTTTTTTCTTTTTTACACAAGTGGTTCAAAAAATTTCAACTAAAAAATTTATATATATATATATATATATATATATATATATATATATAATATTATATATATATATATATATATATATATATCATATTATATATATATATATATATATATATATATATATATATATATATATATATATATATATATATATATATATATATATATATATATAGTGAAGGGATAGGGGTGTATGGAATCTATTTTTTATTCTTGGGGGTGCGCCACTGAAAAAGGATTAGGAACCACTGCTATAGAGAATTATATTATACTATTTGTTTATATTTTTTTCAAACACGGAAAGCAGAAATGTTAATTTTAAAAATAATTAAATAAATTATCGTGACATGATACCGTTATGTCGAGCAAATTTCATCGATAGTTATTGCTTGTAAATAATTGATAAACAATTATAAATAATAAATAACGATAAATTAATACCCTAAATTAGTAGTAAGTAAATAAATAAATAAAATAAAATATAAATAAATAAATCTATATTCCAAATTTTAAAAGTCTACCATTAATTTATTACAGAGAATTATTTTTGAAGGATAACAAAACAATATTTTAATATGCATTTTAGGTAACAATAATTTAAATAATATTAAATTTACAATTAATTTTTTTTTTATGTTTGCCTAATT
The DNA here is from genome assembly GCA_015478945.1 of Trachelipus rathkii. Lineage (NCBI taxonomy): Eukaryota > Metazoa > Arthropoda > Malacostraca > Isopoda > Trachelipodidae > Trachelipus > Trachelipus rathkii. The sequence continues at coordinate 10,613 of JABUQX010079313.1, read as the reverse complement.
AAATACAGGAACAAGAATCAAGTTTATTAATGTATTTTAAACATCGAGAATAACCTGAACATTTTATTGCACTATAATTAAAAGAAGAGTTTCAATTAAGAATATTTATTTCATCATTTTTAAAATATTATTATTACTTTAATAGTAGTAGTGGTGATAGTATTAGTAATAGTAGCAGTAGTAATAACAGTATTAGTAGTAGCAATATTTAAAAACAAAGCTACTCTTTCATAATTATAAGGGGAGTTTGGAGTGGGAAATGAAACTCGATACTCGTTCATTACAAATCCAAAGAGTACAAATGCTTATATATATATATATATATATATATTATATATATATATATAATATATATATATTATATATATATATATAGTATATATATATATATATATATATATATATAATATATATATATATATACTACTATATAGTATGATATCTGCACTTCTTTTACACCCAGACCGGGGGAAGGTAACCGTGCGTCACATGCTGGAAATAGGAATTAGTAGAGAGAATAGGACCGCAAGTCGAAAAAGGAACTCAGTCTTACCGCCGCCTCTTAGTGCCTTAAGTGAGGAACTTGCGTTGTGGTCGATAAAATCCCAGCCTACGAGGTCTCTACGGGACTGAGACGGCCTTGGACTTGGCACTCTCGTCAATGTAGGTTCATCCTTTCGGCCAATGGGCTCACAAATCTCTAATACCCCCTCAACAAAACCGTCCGGCCATTCTACTCCTATTATGCCACCTTTCTTTCGCCGTCTGTCCAAACTCACATTTCTCTCTTCAGGTCATTCTTATCTGACTCAAGTCCACTTTTTATTGGTCTCTCGAGTCGGTCAATTCTTATCAACACTCACTCACCTATATTAGCCGCTTAAACCAACCGACTATCATCCATCCTTGTCCTCTATGACCAAAGCCAATCTCAGATTGTACTTTCATATATTCCATAATATTCCTCTAATTTACTCCTTTCTTCACACAACCACTCCCTATGCTTTTCATTCCTCATTTTATCAATCTTCCCACACCTAACACGCCCCTAAGATGGTTCATCTGAACACATTGTATTGGTAGATTCTATATCTCTTATTCAGACCATAGTTTTCACTTACTTATACACTACCCTCTGTAAAACCCTAGTGCCACTCAGACTTAGTACCTTTAGACATCTACCAACGATTTCATTGCACCAGCCACCTTCCTACATCTCACAAACTTTCCTACTACACTCTGCATCATCATTCCCCTATTCATCCAACATATATCATAATTATTTAAACTCCAGACACTTGTTCCAGTTTTTCACGGATCCAACATTAACTTCACGATCGCGAGATATGTCTTCATCACAACCATAATCTTATCCTTATCTACGTTTACTTTCGCAACCCCTCCTTTTACATCACCCTGCCATCCCTACCAATCCTCTTCAAAACTCTCTTTACAAGATTCGCCACAGCAAAACCAAAAATCATCCCGCATATAATTAGGTAGGGCCACCACCTCCATTCTCTTCCATTCTATATTATTCTAACACCTTCCCCTGCCACCTCCCACCTCTAATTTCTTTCATAACCATCCATATACAATATTGAATAACCAAGTAGACAAAAACAGGTCCCTGCCTCACGTCGCGCTATTGACTATAAACCAAATCACTTTCAATTCCATTTATTCTTAACACATCTGCACATCGCCATACAATACTTTTTGATTCCATTCAGAAAACCTACCACCAACACCAATAATATCACTAACACCTGCTATAGAGTTTCCCTATTATTCCTATCATATGCCTGTTAAAAAAAAATGCCATAAAACCTAAATTACAATTTTATTCTTCTCTCTCTACTGTTCTCAAATCATTTTTTAAAGGTAAAAAATTTTGATCAAATCATACTCTCTACCGACATCTAAACGCGATTACCTGTGTTTCTTACCATCAGTCCCTTAGTCACTCGACGCACTTTTTCAACCTCAGCATATGTCTTCCTTACAACACTCAATAAAACTATTCCCTTATAACTTCTCTAAAACAGTTAGACTTATCCCCCTTACCCTGATATATAAGAGTACTATTACTGCTCTCCTCCAATCCTTTATACCTTTCATAAACGCTTATTACAGCAACTTCCAAATTACTCAATCCCATTCTCTCCTGCCGTTTCTTGATTATTTTCACCAGTAATTTTGCATCTAAACCTGCAAGATTTTATTAATCATTCTTACAACTTTCCTCACTCATCCATTACCTCTTCCTTAACAATGCCTCAATCCCAAATACCTATGCCCTTACTGCACCATCAAACCCGCACATATTCACTAACACCTCTTCATTACTGCCAATGTTATATATGCAGATTTTCGAAGTGTCCCTTCTACACTCTCCTCACATTCATTTCATCAGTCACAAAAGCACCATCCCTATTCATTATTCTAAGCAGATTTCCCTTATTCTCACCCTAACTTTACGCTCTTCCTTCCAGAAGAGCTTATTATTCCCATTGTAAGTTCCCATTCATCCCTCCTTCCCAAACTGTTCATTTACCTCTTTTTTTTCCTCCTACGTAATAATATTCCTTTAATATTCCTTTTTTCCTCCTATATAATTCCAAATATCTTTCCCTTTGAGGCCTAATCATCGGCTTTTAGTACATTTAACCACGCTTCTTTTTTACTTTAACAGCTTGCAATCACCTCTTCATTCTAACTACTCACTATTAACATTCTTACTTCCTACTTTATGCACATCCACATACTCCTTTTGCACTACTAGCAACCGCTTCCTTCACACACACACACACACCACACATATATATATATTAATTATATATTAATATATATATATATAATATACTATCTATATATATTATATAATATATAATAATATGATATATATATATATATATATATATATATCATATAGTATACTGTATATATATATATATATATATATATATATATATATATATAATTAATAATATATATAATAATTATATATATATATCGTGGCAACAACGGTAGAGCGAGGAAGTCGCAATGGCAAAAAAGGCGCGGGCTTTCGAATCCAAGTTCGGATCTCTAGGTAGATAATTACCTAGAAGTTCCCTCCTCCTTGAATAGGGCTATGCCCCGTGAGGTGTGAACTTTTATAAAAAAAAATAAAAAATAATATCTTCTCCGTTGGGTCAAAAGGTTGAGAAGTCTACCAAATTCCACCGAATTGATAAAAATCCAAAGCAAAGTCAATTTAAAGGCCGACATGCCCCAATACACGGAACGTAAAAGTATGGAAGTCAAAGGAAGTTGGAAAATAGATAAAGGGGGCGTGGTCCAGACTTTACGAGTAGAGTGCATGAAGCTTGCAATAGATTTGTTAAATCTGGGGAGACAGAGTTGGATAGAGAAAAGGAATGAGCCTTGTGTTGAAACAGACTGACTAGTAGATGCAGAGCCTACAAAGGAGTAGGGTATGAGACTGAAGAGTTCAGTAGAGCAGTGTCCGTTGTGATAGCAATAGTATAGAGGGTCCAGGAAAGCATTGTCCATTGTAATAACGTTAGTATAAATAGTGATGAAAGAGTTTGACGGGTAGAATAAGGCTGGAGAGAGTTAGTGAGATCAGGATAGTTGATAAGACTACAAGTTCTATTCTCCACCTTCTGAAAGAGAGCTGAGTAGATGGAACCACCCAAGGAAACGGCTGGTGAGGTATACTCCATACAGGGACTATTTATTCGAGCAACCCTGCCTATAAGGAGCTGCTGCAACTGGGTGTCGTGAAGAAGGTTCCAAAGGCGCCTCAGGACACCCCAACCTCTTATAAAGAGAAATTATGGTCATTCTTTTAGAGAAAAGATCATGCAGAGAAAAAAGAAGCCCAAAAATATTAATAGGACAGACGAATGTATGAGTTGTATGTTTCCGAAGAAGATGTTATAGTTGTGAGGAAGATTCTGTTGAATAGAATGATGAAGAAGGTAAGGTTTTTGAAGCATTTCTTTGAAGCATTTTCTCTACTACAAATTACAATTAGATACTTAAGAAAGTTCAGAAGCCATCTTCCTAGCATGAGTTAATTGCTGCTGGGTGGTGTGTTTTTTTATGGTAAAAGGAGTAGTGAAGGTGAAAAAAAAAGAGTTGGGGTTACGACAGAACCCTGAGGAACATCACTATTATTTGCTTTAATGGAAATCAGGGAGGAGGCTGCAGAGAGAAGAATAAATACATAAAGATGGAAGTTTAGCAATCAAAGCTTTGCACCAGACTCTGTCGAAGGCTTGCGATATTTCTAGCGCAACAGCAAAGATTCACCGAAATGTGGAAGAGCAGCGGAGCACAAGTCAAAAAAGAAGAGAAAGAAATTCACCAGTACAGCTTTCCAGTACAGCTTTCCCAGTGGAAAGCATACCAAGTGCTCACAGACAATCACCCTCGTGCAGATTCTACCTTATACCAGCCATATCATTGATCCTACCAAGGTGTACAGCACCCAGCTGTGATCTATTTAGCCTCTCAGATTACTGCTAAAGCCTATACTCGGCGATTTTGAGACTATTATATTATCATACCATGATGTATATCTCGAACATACTATTTTCGAACAGAATACCGTCGTCCATCTCTCAGCCTCATCGAATCCTTATGCCCTCCTCATGTCACTATAGCCACGACTACTCAGCATACCGCTACTAGCTCGATCATGACCCACTGCCCAGAGTCGCTGCACGTTCAAATCATCCAACTCCCACACAAGAACTTACTATCCCAATCCGTATAACTGTCGCTTCCCCGTTGCGCATGCCTTTTCTGATCATCTTCCCTCACCTGATATACCAAGCAAAACAAACCGGAAATGTTCATTATTATTTTTTTAATTTTCAGGGAATTTGCACCAAAAAAAATGCAGCTTTTCTGACCACTAAAACGTCGATTTTAGTTGTTTTTGTTTATAGAATTCATCTAAAATCACTTGCATCCCCATCACAGCTACCATTACTTTGCCTCATAACACAAGCTCCTGCACCTCTATTCGCGCTCTTAAAGCTGCTGGTACCACTACACGATTCTACACGCGACCACTCTCCGCCACGTTAATGCCACATCATGGCTCTCTGCCTTCCCGATCGGTACGCTTCTCGACACTTCCTTATATCTGCTCGTGATCCGTCAGGTACAGGTAATTACTACCATTTCTACAATTTTTTTCTCGCCTCCCTCCGCAAACCCTCCAGCGCCCTTCGCCTCGCTTCTCCGTTCTCCGATCTCATCTACTTTGCCATATAACTTCTATATATCTTAGGATTACCCGCAATTTAAGATCGGCTCCCAACACCACGCTAACGTACATCATATCCACATTTGAATCGCTTGCTTAGTCCAGCCATCTCCATCACCTAACTACTTCTCTCACGCAACTCTTCTCCGCGTATCCGCACGAACAGCAAAGACGAACTCAACTCCCCCTCTATGATCAATGGCTTCCTCTCACAATATCACAAATCCCCTTAGCCCATGTCCTCCTCGATGTCCAACGATCACATATCACTACGTTCTCCTTGACGCACAACATACTCAGCCAGTCCGCCGGCACGCTTACGCACTCATCCCTACATCGCACACACACACTCACTTACCTCACGTTGGTATTGATCTCTCTATCCCTCATCTCACCACGTTACATCTATACCACCCCCTCACTCAGATCCTCCGTTAATTTACCCTAATACCCTCGTACATCCAATTCTACTCTAACCTCAATCAACCCATACATCATCCGTCATCACATCACTACACTGTTCTGCTCGTATAACTATTACATAGTATCCATACATATAATCATACGTCGTCCATATCTAGCTCAAACGCATGCTCCACACAGCTCATATCCCTTGCACGTCCGGCCTCCACATACTCCACAAAAAACACACGCTCATCTACGCACTACCACATCTACCCATCCGCGATCCTTGCATCCATCCATTTCTTCACTCCACTATCCTCGTACGGTACACCCGCTGCCAGGCGTCATAGGCACGTACAGTGTTACGGCTCTCGCCCAACACTCTGACATGATCCCGCTATATCAACGCCCCGCCGCCACTTCGGTCGGTTTCAGCACTCCGTCCTTATAAGTTTCTGAGCCTTAACTGATTCACTATACTGATCCAACGCGTCCACATCCATCCCATCCTGTCACCTCTCGCCTCTGTACGATCTCTCCACAAAGTCACTTCCATCAGACACCAGACTGGACTCTATCTATTCTATTTCAAAAATCCGACATCAACTCATCGTCTCCCTATCACCCACAATCACTTCTGCGCCAGTACTAACCACATATCCCGCACATCTTGATCAACGCTTCAGTATCCCCATCACCACGTCCAATTGCTCACACCCTCAACTGACTTAGCGAGATGACACCACTCTATTCCACGCCACGGACTAATCTATAGCACCGCGAACAAATAACATCTCGCCGCTCATGCAAACTTTTTTTGCGTGACGGTCTGTCTCACGCGAACACTCTTCCTCATTCCCATATCCGTCGATGTAGCCTTCTAATCACCCACAATACTACGTCTGCACTGCCGTCATTTACACTTCCGTATAGTATACACGCTGCATGCTCTTGTCTCCATCGCACTCAACTTACTCAGCCGCTAATCCGCAACTAGTTACGCTCAATCATCCCCCATGCGACCGACCAGCATACAGTGACCAAAAGCTAAACTGTTGCATAACCCCAAAAAATTATCTAAATAAAAAAAAAGTTTATCTCTCTCAACTACATAGGCTCTGCAACTTTCAAGTTGATCGGATGACCAGAAAAATTTTTTTTGAAATAAACCCCATTTTTAATATAGTTCAAATTTCAAGTCATTTTCAAGTTTCAAGTCAGTTTCAAATAATAATAATTGTAGGAAATCAACTCCAAAAATGTCTGAAAAATAGTTTTCCTTAAAACGAAAATACAAAGCAAATCATTAGACACACAAAAAACACTTGAAATCGACGTTTTAGAGCTTCGAGAAAGCTGGAATTTGCTTTCAATTTGGTTCAAATTGACTGAAAATTAAGAAAATTATGATAATTTCTGGTTTGAACCTGTTTTCGAAAAATCCCATAGGCAAAATCGAAACCTGCCCTTCAGGATAGACTTGAAAACTTTGAAAAGAGAACTGAGGTCAAAATGGTAAGACGATAGTAGCAGGTTGAGAAGGGCTCCCCTTTTTTGCCACCATCTGGATGAGGGCAGATTTCGAGCAAGAAGAGAAGGTCAATGTAGAAATCCTGAGACGAAATAGTTTTTCATGGCAATGACCAAGCTCGGAAGCACAGGTTTTGAGAACCACTGGAGATATACCATCACAATCGTACGCCTTCTTAGCGTTAATATATATATATATATATATATATATATATATATATATATAAATATATATATATATATAATTATATGATATATAATATATAATATATATAATGTAATATATATATATTTCGTATGTTCATAGATATATATTATATATATATATATAATATATAATATATATATAATATATATATATATATATATATATATATATAATATATATATCATCAAAAATCTTCTTTCACTAGACTGGGGGTAAGGTGGGTCACATGCACTGGAAACAGAAAATTAGTAGAAGAATATGACGCAAGTCGAAAAGAAAGCCCAGCCTTCCCCCTTTATACCTTAAGTGAGAACTCGTCGTAGTCAGAAAAAATCCACCCTAGGGGCTTCACGAGACTGCGACGGACCCTCAATCTATGGATCCTCGTCAATGCAGGTTCATCTATAATATCCCATTATAATATATATAGGTAATATATAAATCATAGCTGCTATATATAATACCGCGTCCTGCGTCATCATCCGCATCTAACCTGCTCTAGATGTATGCTAGCTCTCTTCGAATCATTGCACCATTCTATATCCACCTGTTTGCTTAGTAGTATTACTAATACGTCAGCAACGCCTAACCGCCGCCACGTATCCCGTTCCCCTTATCTAGGTCTTTTTCTCAAGTTCTTACATATATCTACTTATATGTATTCGTGCCTACCGCTATTACTCTACGATAACTCGTCGCCTGTGAAGGAGTCACCTCTGTCCCACTTCTGACAGATGACGCTTCCAGCTACGCATATCGCGATATGAACCCCGGCTCCTCTACGACCTGTCCAGAATCCTCTCGTACCACGCAATGTGGGGTCCATCACGGTGAGCGTTATAATATTAGCCTCAGTAAGCTCCTGCTCTCCACTTGGTCCGCTAGTACCCTTCTGCTCGTATTCCTCATAATATCATTCTTACCTATTCACATCTCAATATTAGACTATAATTCCATTATCTGATCACATCTGATATCTGCGTCTATGCTATAGTATCTTATAACTATAAATGCTATATAGCTAAATAATTATTCAGTATACAATATCACTATATTAATTGTCAGTATATTACAATACATAATAGTAATGAACTATCATACTTAAGTACTATATACCGTACGTGGAGGCTAATATTCATATATAATATATAAAATATATATATATCTATATATACTAGCCGTAGCTATACAGTAATAACATACCTATAGGTACGATATATATATAATATATTTTATATAGTAGTATAACTAACTAATATATAGCTATTCATATCTGACCTACGTATATAATATATATTCATATATACTATATATATGTATGCTATAGTAGATATACTAAATAACCGTCATATATATCATATATATATATATTATATATAATATATACTATTATATATATATCATATATATTATAATATATAATGTATATATATTATATAATGAATACTATATTATAATATAATTATAATATATATCAACACTTGCTTAGATATATATTATATTATTAGTCTAGGATATAATATAATATAATATACTTAGTACCTCAATTACTTATTAAATTAAGCATACTGTAATATACATATATAATATAATATTAATATATATATATCGTACTTGTATAATAATATTATTATTATATATATATATATTATCTAGGTTAGGCATATATTACATGTATATAATACATAGTTATGATTACATAACTCCGGTATCAAATTTAAATTATATATAAATTAATGTATAAATAAAACGTAATTCTATATATATATATAATATATAGTCATATATACCTATATATAATATATATATATGTATATATATATACCTAATAATATATATATATATGTCTATACTATATATAATATATAATAATATATATATATACCATATATAATATATGATATATTATATATTATATACTATATTATATATATGTCATTACTGTATCTTATAATTCAGGGGGCCGGCTCCGTCGTTCACAATCTTATACGCGTGACGAGTCTCCTGCCCATCGATCATTTCTCCGACCCACACCACATTATCATTAGACATATAATATATATACTATACTCTGATCACATCATATACACTGACGATTAGAAATAAGCTGAACCTATAGATTAATAACGTAGATAGCTATTGACTTACTTACTATATCATTATCTCTATTACTCATTCCCAAATCAGTATTCATATCACTATATATATATAACTATATGTAATATATATATTATAGTATATAGCCATACTGGCATTCTCATCGATCGACTTACTATCCGCCTCCATCCTCTGTTGATTGATCAATTTGTGTACCCTATCGTTCATGACCGTAGTGGTCAGCTAGCCTGACAGATCAGACGTCACCAAATCTCACACTTCCTTATTCGCCTGCTAAATTTCCACAACTTATAATCTCTTGGAACGCCGTCGGCCTCAGGACGGGACAACCTGCGCGCCGGCTACTTCTCGACGCTAATCAGAGCATCAGTAATGCTTACAACTCCCCTTAGCCGTGCGTGCCCATGACCCACTTTCGTCGATTAGTTCTGTGAAATGCAAGCCAATGACGCACACTTAGTGGAAATATCTATTAAATACACACCACTCTGTTTGTATATATAGTACCCCGAGTGCGTCTACGGTGTGGACCAGGCTGTCGTGTAGGTAAGTTACTATTAATATAGTACTATATCACAAGGAATATGTAAGAATAAACTTTAGAATGTGACTGTAATACTACGTGCGTGTGTATATACGAACCCCCGAAGCTGATGGCCCAATCAAATCCATCTAACGAGATCACCACATGCCAGAAAGACGAGCTTCTTTATGAGTTTAATGGAGAGAGAAAAAAAAATTTCCTTGGAAATAAAATTTTAATTGATTGATTAAATTTAATTGAAATTGAATCCTAATACTTATATTTATTGAACAAGTTATACTAAGTTTTATTTTTATCATCGTAAGTATTCGCTTCGATGTTTGAAATTTATTACAACTTTATCATGCGTAATTTAATTTCACTCGAATTTCCGAATATTATCAGCTACTTCCTTGTCATGACCTAAGCCACGTTATCGAACTAAATAGTAACTTCAAATCACTTATAGTCCACTTCGAACGTTGACAAATGATGAAAAAAACACACCTCCCTTAATCCTAATTTAGATTTTCGAAAGTATA
>JABUQX010079312.1:7500-31117 GCA_015478945.1 Trachelipus rathkii | reverse complement strand
CCCGCTTTGCTCGTCGAAGAGTATCCCTGCAACGATTTCTAGCTGAGTGAAAGTTAGCGAGAGTGATAGGAAAACGAGAATTTTTCCAATCCCGATACGCGCTATCTCTAGCCTGAATGACCAGAGAACAAGCATGATCGAACCACGGATTATGAGGAGAGAAAGATTTAGTCGAAGAAGGAATAAACATGCTCATCCCGTCAACGATTACAGCTCCCACCTTAGTGGCAGAAGCCGAAGCGTCATCAGAGTCAAAGCAGTCATTCCAATTATAGAAATTGTTGAAACTATATGGAAATTAGTTTATTGAGTGCTGCTGGGGAGATATTTGCTGGTATTTTGGTTGAAAGAGGACGTCGAGCGACTGAAGAACTGATTGGTGAAGAATAAGGTGCATTTAGAAGTGGTAGAAGATGTGTGGATCAAATTTTTACATTGAATCAAATGATGGAGAAAATGAGAGAGAAGGAAAATAAATTGTATTTTGGTTTTATGGACTACAACAACAGGCAGGCGTAACAGGCGTATGACAGGATTAATATGGAAGCTATGTGGCAGGTATTAGTGATATATGGTTTGGTGGTAGACTTCCGAATGGAATCAAAAGTATGAATGGCAATAGTGAAGCATGTGTAAGAATAAATGGAGTCGAAAGTGACTGGTTTAATATTAATAGCGCAGTGAGGCAGGGATGTGTTATGTCTCCTTTGTAATTTAAGTTATATACGGATGGAGTTGTGAAAGAATTAGAGGTGAGGGTGGCAGGGGGAAGGCGTTAGAATGATAGAAATTGGAAGAGTGTGGAAATGTGCCATGCTTATTGTACGCAGATGATTTGGTGGAGAGTGATGAGGGTTTGGCAGGGTGTGTGGAGAGGAGGAGGTTTGAAAATGTAGATAAAGAAGGAAGGAGAGTCTGGAACAGGGAGAACTGGAATGGACGGAATGGAAATATGGATGAAAGGAATGGATGGAATGGAAGGGAAGGGATGGAGGAAAGATGAAGAATGGTGGAATAGTGGAAATGGAACAGGATGGACAATGGAAGGAAAGAGTGGAATTTAATAAAGAGGAATGAACCCATTAGGGAGTTGTGTGGTGTGAAGAGAGACGCTGAAAGGAGAATAAATGAGAGTACATTGAGATGGTTGGGTCATATGGAAAGGATAGATGATAGTCTATTGGTTAAGCGGGTGTATAGTGGTGAGTGTGCTGGGAATCGACAGGCTGGGAGACTGAAGAAAAAGTGGATTGAGTCAAAGGAATGCCTGAAATAGAAGAATGTGAGTTTGGCAGAGGCGAGAAAAAAGGCGGATAACAGGAGTAAATGGCGGGGTTTTGTGAGGGGTTATGGTTATGGGCTTTGCCCAGGAGGTGAACCCCACATTGACGAGATACCACAGTGAGAGTCCTTCGCAGTCTCGTGAAACGTCTAAGGTGGATTTTTTTGACTGCGACGAGTCTCACTTGGGGTATAAAGGGGATGTAAAGGGGAGGGGCTTTCTTTTTGACTTGCATCATGTTCTTCTACTACTTTTCTGTTCCGGTGTACGTTACGCACCTCACACCCAATCTCGGTGTAGGAGGATGATTATATATATATACATATATATATATATATATATATATATATATATATATATATATATATATATATATATATATATATATATATATATATATATATATATATATATATATATATATATATATATATATATATATATATACGGTTTATCTGAATTCATTAGCTGTAGGACAATGATCTCTCCAAGATGCTTCTAATATTGTAAATTTTGCTTGCCAGTTTAATTTTGCTTGTTCTAATTTAATTTTCTCAACTTTTACAAGGTCACATCCTTGGAGCAAAATTTAATATTTCCATTGTCCATCTATGACAATCATTGTTCCCAGCTATATAACCTGATTATGCCCATTCCTGTTTTAACTGATTATTTTATTATATCTAAATTTAATATTTCCATTGTCCATTTATGACAATTATTGTTCCCAGCTATATAACCTGATTATGCCCATTCCTGTTTTAACTGATTATTTTATTATATCTGTTAATATTATTGCAATCGTACCTAGTTGTTCAGCTTTCTGTGTTGACATGTTATTCCAATCATATACATCTCTATATTTCTCTGTTCTGCTCTGAGTATTTGTTTTGTTCTCGCATCTAGGGTCAGGTCTCACAGCAATACGTTGCTGCGGTTAACACGCACTGTTCGAAAAAGTTTCCCTTTGAACAAAATTGGAATTTACCATGAGTCAGACATTCAAATTATCCTAAAAGCTGCAAGAAATTTTAATTTTTTTTTATTATTTTATTTTTTGTTTCGTGTACTCATCAACTTGTTCTAGGATGGAATTGCTGATCATTATCTGTCTTGGAACTACGTTCTTTTTGAACACTAAATTGAACTGGTTTAATAACTAATATCATTTAATCACACTGTTCAGCAAGCTCTTTATACTTTCACTGCAATTCTTTGTAATTCTTCATGATCTGATGTAAATAACACTGTATTATCAACCAATCTTAAATTATTAAGTACTTTACATTTATATTTATTCTCATATCTTCCCAATTCAGTATTCTGAGTATTCTGGTGAAATTGTCTTTCCTTGCTAACTCCTCATGGGATTTGCAATTTATTATTTTCACACAATTTAAAAATTGATGTAGCATTTTCAAAAATGTATTTTAATGTGTCTATACATAGTATAGCAATACATGTCTATACATGGTATAGCAATTAGCAACACCTTGATTTTTCATTGAATTTATAACAGAGCTTTTCATATATATTTTATATCATTCAAACAGTTGCCGAAATTCTTAGTTAAAATCAGCTGTGTTATAACCACTTCTAAATCTCAATTGCTAATTTGTTCATTCGACTGATTAGAATCAGATTGATTATTATTAATATTATTATTATTATTATTATTTATTATTACATATTAAGACCGATAGTCTTGAAGTTGGTCCTTAACTCCTTGACAAAATTTCTTATACCATAAAAAGGGAGAGGGTCACAAACCACTTATTAGAATCGAAAAGGAATCAAAGTCGTAGTGGAATTCAAAAATGAATTCTGCCCCATAATCCAAACTTAAATGATGAAAAAATCCCATACTAAAGACAGTTTGCTATGTCTAGCGATGAATCCTCGAACGGTGATAGTTGTGAAAAGATGAAAACCATATCCAAAAAATTAATAAAATGAATTTGAAGTCGTATTATAATATTCGTTTGTTGAGTCATTTCTCCGATGTTCGATTGGATTTCTGTATTATTGTAGTTTTTTCTTGTCTTCATTGGTTTCAGAAGCTTGATTGAAGTTAGGGTGTTCTTTCTTCTTCTTTGTTCTTTCTATGCTTTTTCTATCCGGGTTCACCAGTATATAGCCTAATAATTCTAATGATATTATTTGTTTCTTCATTTCTTCTATTAGTTTTTGTAACTTGAGAGTAGTTCCCACTAGATGAATTGATGATTAATACTGTACAATAATCACGCTTAAAAACAATTGAGCTTATTTAATAAATAGAATATAGACACTCCCCATTATTAAGTCTTTCTCTTTCTTAGTCAGTTTCTTTATAATTCTTAATCTTCTGTAGCAAGCAGTGCCAACTGCTTGTGCACGATCGGGGAGAGTACTGGTCTAACATAGTAAGGCTGAGAAGCCTTTATAACTTTTCAGCTTGAACTTAGGTTACAAATTTCTCTAACATAAATAATGACACAATATAACGCAAATACACATGATTTTTAAAAAAGTTTTACAAATGTTTATACTTACCTCTAATATATATATAAAAATATTTAATATAATATATATAATATCTATATAGATATAGTATATATATAGATAATATATAATATATTAATATATATAATATATATATATATAATATATATAATAGATATATAATATCACGAAAATTAAATTATACAGAGATAAAAACCCAGTGTCGGCAAAGCCCTATACACAGTAAGGTAGGAACTTTCCTGTGTTTTTGTACTTTCCACTAATACGGCCGAGCAGGACGAAGCCAACCCAAAGGAGAAATAGCTCACATTCTCCACCCACCAGTCTGTCAAACGTGGACCCCGCTTTATTCATTTTCTTTGAACACTCGCGTTTATATAAAAAATATATGTAAAAAATAATAAACAATACATTACATAATACATATACATAAACCTAAATACAATACACATAAACAACATAAATAGTTGATTTAGGACAATAGTGGTAGTATTACATGTTATCTAACTTCACTCCGAACTTCATCATTTACCTTCACTATATTATTATTCCCCATCCATTTATAATTTATCATTACCTTACATTCATTCACTACCAATCACATAATCATCATTATACCATATCACAACTTACCACATTACCACCATAATCACTATCATCATATATTCATCATATCATCTACCATTATATTACTTATTATATTATATTATTATATATTATATTATATATTATTATTATTATATTATATATTACTCATTATTATATATTAATTTATATTATTATATTATTATTATTTATTACACTATATTATCATTATCATTCATTATTACTATATTACTATTATTATAATTAATATCTTCAGTACCATGGTGATTATTATTATTATCATCACTCCTTCAATAGACAATATATTTTATAATTATTATACTTTCATTATTGAATGCTATATTTTAAAAGAAAAGAACCCCGATAGGAATCTCCTGCTTAAGTAATGAATGATGAGGCTTACTCTCTTTGGGAAAGACAAGAGCTCGAAAACCAATACGAAGCTATACAAGCAAATTCTCATCATATTATACTATATATATATTATATATATATATATATTATACTATATAATAGTACATAATATCATATATATATAATATATATCATAATATAACATAAGTATATAAATAAGATAGTATATAGATATTCACAATTACTATACTATATATATATGTATAGAATACTGAAATTCAAAATTACAATTATTCCCATAAACACCCATGATAAGATAGTGCCAAATATATAATTCTATTTTAATATGACACCTCACATCAACAAGGCAGACAAGAATCCCCCTCACACAATCCCCCATTTTTCCAACAAGGGATGCGATGGACTGTGCCGCTTAGTGAAGCATAGAGAATGCGGATGTTCAATTGTAGGTGACGGATGTTGCCGCAAAATCCGCGGCAGCGACAGTCTGCGGATTCATGCTCTCACCTCACTCCAGCCGTATGTGAGATATATTCATATATAATATAAATCATGTATATACATTATATAATAATATTATAATAATTATATATATATATATATAAAATATAATATATATATAATATATAATTATAATATATCATATACAGGAAGAGTTGCATATACTACTATATATATCATATAATAATATATATATATATATATATATATACTAATATATATATATAAATTATAATACTTAATATAATATATATATATAATAATATATAATATATATATATATATATATAATATATATATAAAATATATCAGTGGTGTACCTTGAAGATTATAATTGTGGCTATATATATATAAATATAATCAATAATATATATATATATATATTAATATAATATATATGTACATAATACATATATATATTTAATATAATATATATAATAGATTTCAAAATCAAAATAGCTTAGAACGCCAATAGTAATAATAAGATTACAATGCCTTATTAGGAAGAATTAGTGATTACTTTTGATAGAAGAAAATTAGTTATAAATATTTATCTCATAAATTTATTTAAGAATGGTAGCAAAAGCTTTCGACCTTTTAATTCTAGGTCCTCCTTCAGCTGCGTTAAAATAGAAACAAATTGTAATAATAAATATAAAACTTAAAAATATTAAAATTAGAAAAATTAATTTTTATAATAATGTTTGTTTTAAGTTTTTTGAAAAAAGGTAGGGCAAAATGTTGTTTATGATGATCTAGTGTGAGTCTTCTTTGTAGATTGTAAAGTAAGCATGTTAGCAAAAGATTCAGAAGTTCTAAGTTTGGTTTGTCAATGTGATAATGCGTTCATTGTTAATGTTTTATTTATGACTATGTGTGATCTATGAAGGTAAGGGCCAGAATAGGGTTATCCTTGGAGAAGGTCAATTTATGTTGAATAAATGTACGTCGGAAAACATGTAAAACTGTAACAAACCTATACATGTAGAAACAATGTGTTTCCCAATTAGGTTCGTTACAGTTACATGATTTCCCCGACGTAAAAATAGTATTCAACATAAATTAGCCCTTCTCCAAGATAACACTAATTCTGCCTTACCCTCATAGATCCACAATGTCAAACATACATTAACCACCTATGACACCCAATCACATTGACAATCTACACACTAGAAAACTTCTAATCCCTGCATAACAAATTCTACCAATTACAATATACAAAGCAAAAAAACTCCACATAAAGACCCTCATAAACAACATTCTCACTCCTCACCTTTTTTGCGAAAAACATTAAATATTGAAGCTTGTTAAGCGAGAGTTACACAACACTTTTAAGGATAATTTTCATTATACAATTAATCGATGTATTACAGCTTAAGAAGTACTGTATAGAATTAAAGTCGTAAGATTTTGATATCATTCTTAAATAAATTTATGATAAATATTTAATAACTGAATTTTCTTCTTTCAAAAGGAATCCACTAATTTCTTCTAAACCTTAGCATTTAAATCTTTATATATAATTATATATAAATATATAATAATATTATATATATATTGAAAATATATAAAGATTTCCTTTATATTTTTATATATCGGTATGATACAAGTTTGTATACATAGTTTATTTGTGTTTTATATAATATATAATTATCATAATATTATATATATAATATATTATATCTCGTATATATATAAACTTATATATAATATATATTATAGTAATATATATAATATATATATATATAATATATATATATATAATATACATATATAACTAAGATATATATATATATATATATATACACTCATAATATATAATAATAATATTACCTATTATTATTATAATTATTATCTATATTATTATAATTATTATTATATTATCTTTATATTATATTATATAATAATAATAATAATAATAATAATGAATAATAGATCAAAATAATAATAATAATAAAATAATACATAATAATTGAATAATAATAGAAAGATACAGTAATGCCTTAAAAACTAACGGAAGATTTTTTGGTTTATCTTTTTTTTAAATAAAAAAAACGTAGGCCTTCCAGAATTATTCAAAAGTAGTACGTTGTTGCTCCTTAGATAAGACTCTTTAAAGCTATTTTTCAAATAAAAAAATCTACTTACTTCCATTAAGCACATATTAATTATTTTAATATATATAAAGATAATATTCAAAGAGAATAAAATTGTTTCATATTTTAATATAATCAAATAATAAAGCTAAGAAACTGCTTGCCAGCTCTTTGATACGTAAGAAAACTGTCGACAATATATACTATATAATATATATATATATATATATATATATTATAATATATATAACATACTATATATATATATAGTATATATACTATATCTTTCTTTCGTTCTTCTTCACCTTCTCTTTGCCCCAATGGCCTGGGTAAGGTGCTTTACAAGCCATCGGAAAAAGAAACACAGCAGAGGAACAATGACAAACGAGTCTGAAAAGAAAGGGAAAGCCCAGCCTTACCGCCCTCATGACACTAATTAGTGAGAGCTCGTCGCAAGACAGAAAATCCTCCCGCTAGAGCTTCACAGGACCGCACCGGACCCTCACTATGGTAAAATCGTCAATGTAAGGGTTCCCCTGGCCCAGTGGGCCACAACATGCCCCCATACAAAAACCCGCCATTCACTCCTATCAGCACCTTTTGTCTCGCCTCTGCCAAACTCACATTTCTCCTTCAGGCATTCTCTCACCGACTCAATCCACTTTCTCTTCGGTCTCCCAGGCCGGTCGTTTCCCAACACACTCTCACATACATCCGCTTAACCAACCGGCTATCATTCAACCTTTCCACATGAAACCACCTAATACATTCTCATTTATTTTCTCTCATTAAAGTTATCAGTGTGAAAATATTAATATCATCCGCATTTATTAATCTTCTTCACACCTAGCATGCCCTAAGATTGTCCATCTGAACACATTGAACTTAGATCTATACCTCTTATTCCAGACCCATAGTCTCACTACCAACAATAACACATAAAAAATATACCTCATGTAAGACTCTAGCGCCACTCAAACTTACATCACCAGCATTTAACTCTGGCATGGAGAAATAAATTTCACATTCTCCCCCTACGACTAAATCAAGCAAACCTTGCTTCCCTTCTCATTCAACCATACCCCTTAAAATATTTAAACTCAGACACTTGCTCCAGCTGTTTCATCTAACATAACTTCCACACTGAGGACTGTCCTCACTCACAACCATAACCTTACTCTATCTACTTACTTTCAAACCCCTCCTTTACATACTGTGCCAAATCTCTCTACCGCATCCTTCTCAACTCTTCAGATTCCTCACACAGAACCCAATCATCGCGCATATAAATATGTAGGGGCACCCTCCCACTCCTCTCCATTCTTCCACTCATTCTTAACACCCATTTCCTGCCATCCCCACCTCGAAATTCTTTCCATAACCCCATCCAGATACACATGAATAAACCAAGGAGACAGTAATAACACACCTGCCTCTCTCTGCTATTAACATAAACCAATCACCATTGACCATTTATTCTTACACACGCTTCAACTATCGTCATACATACCTTTTTTATCAGTCAGAAGCCACCACCAACACCATATTCACTAAACACCTGCCATTAAAGCTTCCCTATTAACTCCTATCATGCCCCTGTTGTAAATCCATAAAACCTAATATAATTTCTTCCTCTCCCTCATTTTTCCAATCATTGTTTCAATGTAAAGATTTGATCCACACATCCTCTACCACTCCTAAACGCACCTTGTTCTTCACCAACCAGTCCCTCAGTCACTCGACGCACCTCTTTCGACCCAAAATACCAGTATATTCTTTCCCTACAAACACTCATTTAATGACTCAATCAATCCTACAGTTACCCTTATTCGCCTTACCCTTATATAAGGGTAACTATTTATTATATATTATATATATATATAAATTATATATATAATTACTATATATATATATATATATATATATATAGTATAGTATATAATATAATTACTATAAAATAATAAATATATATATAAATATATATGTAATATAAATATATATATATATATATATATATATTATAATAAAGTAATATATAATAAATATATAATATATCTATATATATAATATATATATATATATATATAATAATATATAATATAATAATATATATATTATATAGTATATATATAATAATATAATAGATAATACTAGTATATAAAGAAAAGATAAGATAAAAGGTCAACCCTTAAATATATATATTATGAATATATTTATATTATAATATATTATATATATCATATATATATATATAATATATAATAATATAATATATTAATAATATATAATTAATATATATTAATATTTATTAATATATATACTATATTAAGTATATATTATATATATATATATAAGTGTTACTATATGTTTATTATTATTTATACTATTATTTGGTATCTAGCACAATGTGTTATATATATATATATAGTTAGCTGGCCTGATATATATATATAATATACTAATATATATTAAATATTAGTGAAGGAAATTGAAATAATTCTTAGTACGCCTATAAGATAGCATAAGAAAATTACTCAACTTCATTAAGAACAGAGTATGGATATAACTCATAGATAAAATATTTTCCAAATTAATTTAATATTATATATATAACCTATAGTTTAAATCACTATATAAGTTATACTAGTGATTCTTTTATTTTATATTTTTTTATTAATAGATAAATTAATGATAGTATTTTCTTATTTATTCAATATATAAATAATTTCATATATAATATAAAATTATATTATTAAATATAATTTAGTTTAAGTTGACCATTTAATTTTTATAATAAATACTTAGTTTAAACTAATTAAGACTTCAGAAATATATTTGTAGGAGGATAAGCTCTATTACTTTAATACTATATACCGTATATAATATATATATCTTGATTATCTCTATAAGTCGATCCTTATACCCCTATGTAATTATCTCTAGTGTAAGTAGAATCTTTTTATACCTGGATTATCTCTAAATTATTATAATATATATATATATAAATAAATTATATATTATATTAATATATATATATAATATTAATATATATATTAATTATATATATTAATAATATCATATATACTATATATATATATATTATCATATATATTATATTAATATATATATATATATATATAATATATATAATATATATATCCTTACTGATTTTACTACTGATATTATCCTCAGTGGAAGTTTACTTCATGTATCCTTTTGATCATCTCTAATTGAAGTTAATTGGTGACTCATCTTCTCTCGTAATTACATTTCTAGTGAAAGTCTGAACTTTTATGAATCTGTAGTGCTCTGAAATATAAATAATTGAATTAAATATAGAGATATTTGTTTTATAATTTCTAGGTAGTTTATTATTATTCATAAAAAAAAAATTTCTTAATATAATAGTTTTTTATAGTAAAAAATAAATATAAATAAAATTTTGAGTTATATAAAAAAAATATAATAAAAATTATTAAAGAAATATGGGAATATAATATTAATATAACTTATAAAATAACTAATAATAAATAACTCTTATTATATATATAATATAAGTCAGTACTAAGATGATAATAAGTAGACAATATATAATTAACTCAATTCAAAATAAATATTTTAACTTTATCTACATATATATTAGATAAAATATAATTAAAATAAATATAAATGAAGTGATACTGTGCCTCATTTATCAATATAATTAAAAAAATAAAATGTCACATGTCATGTAAATTATTAACAAAATAATATTTATTTTTTTAGTTAGAATAATGATATAAAATGTCAAGCAGTAAGATATTGATTCTATTTTATTAAAAGAGAACCTAAATTCTAAGGTAGTTACACTTGTTATATATCATTCAAGCCGTAAAAACCTGAGTTAAAATTTAAATATTTGAAAAGAGAGTGTGTCATTTGCATTTTCATAATCATTCGTTGTTATTTCCTCGTTGTTTATATATCTATTAAGATATGCGACACATTCTAAATACTTGATGTTTTATATCAAAAACGTATATTGTCATATCTAAATTACTTACGCACGAAAACAATATCATATAATTATAGTAATATATAATATATTATAATTAGGTATATATATATTATTAGTATATGAGGTGTTAGTAATATATATATAGTTAGCGATCTATATAAAAACGTCAATAATTGATAATATGATAGTTAAGTATTAATATTATATATATAATATAGGTATATATATATGATATGTATATATATTATTAATATATAATTAATAATATATAGTGAGATTTTTTAGTATGATATGTATATATTAGTAATACGTAATAGTTTAATATACTAGTATATATTGATATAGAAATTACAATTTTTATATTTTTAAGTTGATTTCTCTAATTAATATTCTATGATCTTTTATTTTTGGAAACGCGAGTGGTATACGTTAATTTTTAGTTTAATACATCAAGCTAGCTAATATACTAACACTATAATATAGTATATTATTTATTTTAAATTAATTTATTAATTTTATTTATTAAATTTATATTAAATATTTTGCAATATATTTTATTTAAATAATTATATATAGTATATGATATATATAATTAGTAATTTTTTTCATTTAATATCTTTACTAATAGACTATATATATATATAGTATATATGGAGTGAGTAGTACAACTAGTAATATATATATATATATAAATAGAATATATATAGTATACGTATATCTTAGCATATGAGTATGTTAATGGTTAAGATTGGCTTACTTTTATATTTAAATACAAATTTTAAATTATTAATATGTATATAATATAATATATTTTAATAATATTTATATTATAATAATAAATTACTATTATTATATATACATATATAGTATTTTTATATATTCGTTATATATTAAACATTACGTTTTTATTAGTGTTCTGATTAAATTTTATAACCGTTTTTGTTTCTAGTATTGATACTTATTTGTTGTTTTTATGGTTTTGGTTAGGAAGTGTAGTCTGTGCGTTTGTAGTAATGGTTATAGCATATTGCGTACAAGGCGCTCGAGGCTATCTATAGACTTACTAACATAATTACCGCTCTAGGCTCTAAATAACTCTTATTACATTGAGCATCCGTATGGGTATATAATATAATACCAAACTCTCTATACCTAACCCTTAAACTCCTTTTGCTAATCTTGTGTGATTACTGTAGTCAATTCAGATGACTAAGATTCGATATCTACTCTAACTATCGTATTATAATGGGTATTCAAACGTATTAACTTATATATATTTTACATAATAATTAACTACGTTACCTTCTCATAAGGGTTGAGAAGTATAATTTAGTACTACTATAATATGATACCCAACATACACTACTTCCTTCATAACTAACACGTCTCCAGGAATCTCAAATCTCCTTATAACTTTCGATTTAATGTCGCTTAATAAATCTTTCTCCTTGCTACTAACAATAATCTTTGTTGAGCTTCCGCTAACTGTTCTTATATACCTAAATAGAACAGATTTTCACGCATTATTTTTATGAATATCTATCTTACTTCTCACGAGTTATATATAGAAATAAAATTAATAATTATAACTTCCATATACAACAATATATGCCATCTAAGTAAGATGTCCTCATTATCTAAATTATAGGGGAAAGTGAAATATAAGGAATAAACGAAACTATCTGCATTCTCGCTGTGGGGTCCTCTCATATCTGAACCTATGACCCTGTCCTGGGCGCAGAGAATGTAAAATCTCATCCAATTTAGTACGTCCAGCACGATCTGGGAGCAACTAAGTTAATAACAACTAAAAAGATCACGGAATATAACACGAGATATATATATACGTCCCGAGATCTCAAAATTGACTCATACAATCATCACTCCCTCAGAACACTAGTAATATCATCTCAAAGGTTTCTGAGTACCTAGCGTGCCTTCTCTCACTAACTCATATGGTGACAGCCAGCCTATCGCGCGCTGGATGGATAGTGAGAAGAGTGTAGACCGAAGGCGAGAGAGCGAAGAGCTGAAGGATAATAGCTTCATGAAGGTAGAATACGATATCGTATCTTCCAACAGCTTCATACTGCCCTACGCTGAGTATTTACTAACAAGCTTATGAGATCCGAGAACACGGAGTGCAGGAAAATTTTCAGGATATATCTCTCGAGATTGAATTCCAGTATGACAGAATGAAGTAAACGCACCTAGCAACATCTGTATCCATCATGAACAATTTTGTAATAAATCTGCGCATGTAGGTCCTTCATTGACTGCTGGTGGAGAGTTGTGTGTCAGCTTTTTCTCCGGTATACAGGTCTGGGGAGCTGTTAATCGAGTTAAGATAATATAGAAGTGACAGTTTCTCGAAGCAGCTGTTCAATTTGATGCAACTAGCTTCAAGAGAAAAGGTGAAAAAGCCGACAGTAACTCTCAAAGATAAATAGTTGGAAATATTCAGGGAGAGTGTGGTGAATGTAAATGTACTTTTGCTTTAGCCTTCAAATTGTTTAGAAGATGGATAAACCTAATATACAATAAATTATAACAAAATATAATATTATAGTAATATAAATATATAATATATATATATATATATATATATATACCCTATATATATCATACCTTATCTATTCAGTGAACTTAATACTTTCTCTCCTTCATAATAATCCATAGATTCGATACTATCATTATTCTCTGTGATCACATATTCAGGCTATAAGTACAGTATTGAGCGTAATCGGTAGATTAGAAAATTTATCTCATTCATCTTAATCACAGTTCTTACAATTATTTTATTCAGCATAGTAAAATCGATTATTATGCAGCGATACTCTCGTTACGTACTGAGATGACCACAATACTAGGGCTTATTCATCAAACGAAATAGTGAGCATAAATCTCACTACCTTAATAAGGTTACTCTCTCTACTGATACAAATTACTTCCTGGCCTCTTGCTCCTCATAAACATTACTCATTCAACAACTTTTACTGAAAATATATCGTTCTACTCTTACCTACGCTCCCTATATTGCTTCTGATTAGTTCTGTGTAGCTTATATTTACTCTAAACCTGAATAAGACCAATTCTCTTCAGCCTCCTATATTTCCTCTGAACTACAACCCTGGGATGATTCTGCTATATTCCATTTATCCTCTCATCCTTCTTTACCTCTCAGTATCAGTGTATCCTATGCCTTTGCCTCGTGATATACATTTGATGGGGTTATGACGATGGCTCCTGAATCTATACTATAATAACGTAATAGGAGAAAAGTCAGTAGGTTGGTCACGGATGGCTAATTCCTCCCCGCTGTTTTGAGAGGAGTGTGCTCTCTCTCGTGCTACCTCACCTCCTCTCGTATATTCAACTATATATTCACTATACTGTCTACCCGGTGGGATAAGCAATTTACAATTGTATCAACACATCTACCTGTCTCAAGATGTAGATAAAACACAGCAATAATTCTCTCTCAATTCTCCAAGATACGAGTATGCCTCCGAAAAAAGGATGGCTTTCGACAAATACCAAGCAAAAGATTATTTAGTTGCTGTTATTACTCATATCGTCCTTATACTCAGAGCTGCATTCAACTAATTTGCATACGTTTAAAGTGATACTATCATAACGAACTGCTCTTGCACACCTCACATCTCAAACTCTCAGTTCTTTAAATATCGATGCATATACTATCATAACGGACTTACGAACTTTATGTCGAAGTCAACGAAGTATAGATGAGAGCTCTCGCTCAGTGTAACTGTTTTCGTATGAGACGATATATTGGGTCATACTTTCCATAATTTCATACTTTGGAAAATTGTATTAGATATTCCCGCTCACGTCTTGATAAGGAACGAACTGGAGCGCCACACTGAAGACCTTGCTCCCAATGTGCTAGGAAGTAAGTGAGGGAACGGAGAACAATTTGACATATACACAAAATTTCAATTCTAGAAGAGTTTGGAGCCGAAGACGTGAGATATTTATAAGACCACCCGGAATGCGAGCATAGCTACTCTAGTGAACTTCATTCCTTCCATCTATGGATGATTTTCATCCTATATGCTTTTATGAAGGCTACTTACGATCATAGATACTGCTCATACATACATCTCTCATGAAATATTCAGATAGAAACATAGTTAAGGTGGAAACTAAGATAACGATTCGTCTCTTGGCCACTCGGTGCTCGTCGAAGTAGAATATAAGGTATGTTTCACTCATGAGTAGTATTCTGTCACTTATCTTACACTATACATATTATATTATAATTACTTAGATTTTCATTATTAATAGAACTCTCACTCTGCATACATCTAACTCTATATCCGACTCGCTTCATGCCGACGACTCGACTTTTGATTCTTATCAGCTCATTTTCATATTTACTGATCCTCACTTATATTTACTTATTTCATAGAATTGCCTCTTCGCTACTTATAATCTTATTCTACTCAGTAATCATATTCTCTGCTATCTGATAGAATTTTCGTGGTGGGGTCGGCCCTCAACCTATGAAATTATTTAATTCTTAATATAACTCTCAAAACTTCTCTACAAATCTCCCTTCTATTTTATATAAATCAATACCTTTACCATATACTTTTTATCATATACTATCATATCAAATTCTTCTGGTTTCTGTTGTTCCTGTTCTATCTTTTCTTCTATATTACAATTTGTTTCTGATAATTTATGTATTTTTGGCTTAAAATAACTTGCTGAAAAATCATCCAATGTCCATAACGAAGTTTGATCTGAAACAAAACAGACATGAGATAAGTAATCTGTCAAATAATCAATAAATAGTAGCAAGAAAAAACATCTACAAGCTAAATTATCGGTTCGACTTGTAAGGTTTTCTGCAAAGTATACAAAGAAATAGAGGCAGAGCGGCCGGACACACGCATCAACTTGGGAGGTGATATGTGGTATACAGTAAATATCTGAATGGTATGAACTTTATTATTTCACATATTGTTATATCTTCAGAGTTTAACTCATAGCACGTATTATATGCGAAATTAGTGTTTAGGTGGACGGGCCGTGGATCCCTACAGAGCTCGCCCAAAACTTTTATTGTATGTCGCAAGCGATAATTGCTACTGCGAAACAGTAGAATTGGGCTCTGGTGACTGCCCGCTTTTTCCACTGAAAAAGAATGCGTTGGTCGTGAAGTTTACCAAAATAGAGCCAATTGAGACTCCCTTGTCTCAGAACAAACAGCTAAGTTTTCTGAATTACTGGAATTTGATCGACGTTTCATATCAAAAGTTTCACCTAGTTACATGCCGACTCGGACCCACGTATCTTCAATCTCTGGATTCTCGCATAGTGTGTATATAGCTGCTACTATCTTCCTCTGGATTTGTTATTCTATTAAAAATATTTATTGTTTTTCATTTTGAATAGCGGAAATAAGTAGTACTTAGGTAATATAAGAGAGCGATATATTGACACTGTATAGCATGTAATCTCGACATTTGTCAATGGTAAGCTAGCAAGGAAATGGAATAACTCTGCATCATTCTATGGCAGAAGTGATCATTATCGCAAACAAGCAAACACGAACTTTGGTTCTCTAGAACGAATACGCGTTTGCCTTCTGTTTAAGAACTCGCGTAGCACAATGATGTGATTGTCTCTCATATCATGCTAGATTGAGCGTGTTTTATGATAGCGAATAAGGTGTTATTGTTAAGCAATTTTATAGTAATATAGATAGAGTATTTTAGGTATTACGCCCTGCGTACGTTTATTTTAAGTGCACCAATAGTTGTCCTTGCTCCTCATTCGCTCTTGGCAGAGAGATTTGCTACACTTTGTTCATAATAGAGAATCTGATTTCGAAATTCTATCCAGATACTTTAACTTTACTGTATTCCTGCTGATATTATTATAATTACTACAGCACTTTACTTCAAAGCTTGTGCATCTATGTGCACTCATTATACTGACTAGTATATTTGCTAGTTAGTTTTGGTAGAGCTTACTGAGACGTTGTAAGATCAACCTACCTTATACTACTCCATATTTGACAATAGTGGAGATCCGCCGGTGAGGGTTTAGTTAGGTGAAAACGTTAAAATAAATAAATAAAAATTATATATAATATATATATCAATATATAATTATATATATATTATACTTAATATATATATATTATAATTATAGTATATATTAATATATATATACTATATAATGAAAATAAAAGAAGAAAAGAAAACAGAAAAGTATAAAGGAGTTTAAGTTAAATAATGTAAGAAAAAAACTAATAATAAAATACAAAGTAGTATATTGGTAATCTGAATGCATACTTAAACTTATTTCATCAGCATCACTCAACTAATGATATGTCATAAACCAGCTCACACTCGAACTCGCCAGTGTATATTTTTTTTCTTCACTCAATTATTATTTAAAACATCTCTTTTAAATATACTTAAATTGAGTCATATAGCTAATCATTATTTATAGTTGATTTATATGATGAAGCTCGACTTGCTCGCGCCCCTCACACAATTTGTCCAAATTAATTAATTTTAAAAAAAAGTTTCCAATTTGTTGTGTATGCACTGAGATATCGACTATCTGATCAGTTCGCCATATATCGAATTTACAGTCCACACATTCCTTCAACAGCCACATATATGCCGTGTGTTAGACTCAGCTCACAGCCTATTTCTTTAGGGAATGCTTACAATTTTAGAGCTTAAATTAAAATAAATCAAAACAAGCTCCGCTCCTACATATTTCAATGACATCTACGATTCCTACATTGGTAAACATAGCAGTCCTCGAGAATCATATATAAAAAAACAACACACACAAATAACACATCAACACACATCAAACATTTGGTGTGATATGATGATAATGGACTACTTTGTGTTATGCAAAACTTCACTACAGCAAAATCAAAACACTATAAATTTAATCCAAAATATTAACATAAAAAGATACATCAGAAAATAATGACTTTTCTTTTTACAATTATATTTAAATTGATCAATATCACATCAAAACATGCAAACATTACGAAGAAGATACATCGATATATACATAATTACGAAGATACATCGACATATACATAATCATGAGGGCGCTTCACAGTATAAAAGCTACATACATGGGGTGAAATGATTGTTAAGAATTTTATTATGCAGAACTTCCACCATAACAATTTTAAAGCATGATTAATTTAAGAGTTTACAAATCAACAAATTATTACATATTAATTCCAAACTTTATCAATTTTTTAATTTTATTTCGGGATAACAATTAACCTAAATTCCCTACAGAGTAGAGGTGCTCTGGCAGTGTGTAGTTTTGTAGGCATGTTTAGGTTGGTGTGGTGTCACTTAGAGTGTATAGGATTTTTCAATGGGTTCTGTTACCCGACCCGAATTCGATCATTAATTTCGAACATCTGAACACTTAAAGGGACTTACTCTAATCACTAAGAGAAGTTTTCAACATTTGACAACTCACTTAAACTCTTTCCTGTGCTTGTGTAAGAGACAAAGGATCCTTCAACTGATATTTACGTTTCCTAGATGATACCCCAATAATTTTGAATCTTCAACTTCTACTTGTATTTGAGGTCGGACACATTGTAAAGTTCGAAATATGATTATCTGCCAAAGCTAGATTAGATTTTATTTAATATTGTCACTTTAATTTTTTAAACCATAAATTTACTGTATTGTAATTAACATTATATTCTCCATTTGCAGCACAAACCATGTTGGTACACTTCACAAGCTCTATGGCTAAGTTAGAACTCACAAAGCAAACTTCACTACTTTACTTAGTTTTTCTCGCAATAGTAATCCCCACCAAGCACAAGCAAAACATAAACAGATCAGGAATGGAATGGAAGAAATTATTCGTCAGAGGAAATATGTCATTTGCGATGTTCACTCCTTGGAACTTGGAACATATTCATAGAAAGTAGACTTGAGGTAAAAAGTTCTACAACATGGGTTGTTGGGATCAGCAGTTAAAATGATTCGAATCACAGTGAAATCAGACTTTCAATTTGTGGAAATATTTTAGGGGAAAGTATTTTCTATGAGACAGGGTGTTCATTTGTTTGTTGTCAAAGTCCTAGTAGTGTGTGTGTTGTGAGTGGTGATTGTGCTTGCGATTCTAGCGACAGAAAGCCGAATCATACAGCATGAGGCAAAAACAGGTAGTTGTACTGCGTCTCGTGACAAGCGAATCACTTGTTTTTATTGCAATATATATATATATAATATATATATATATAAATATATTATAATATATATATATTAATATATAATATAATTATATATAATATATATATAATAGATATATATATATATAATACAAATACTATGTATATATATATATATATACGTTAATAAAATTTTTAAGTAATATTAAAATTATAAATAATAATATATAAATATATATATTAATATATATATATATAAATATATATATATAATTATATATAATAATTTTATATATATATAATATTTATATACTATATATATATATATATTATATATAGTATATATAATATATATTATATATATAATATATATATAATATATACTATAATATACAAAAATATAATAATAAGTAAATTAGTTATAGTTATATTAATACTTATATTAAGTTATTGTTAATAATAGTTATATCTATTATATATTATTTAGATATTAGTTAGTGTATTAATATAAATATAATATTATTAATATATAATTGTACAATTTTTTTATGTTTATATTTATTTTTATTAATTATATAGCATATTATATTTATGGTGTTTTTATATTGTATTTAATATTATTATTGATATATATTATAAATAGTAAGATATATAGTTATGTATATTATATATATTTATATATAGTATATAGTATATATATATATATTATATAATATAATATATTTATATACTATATATATAATATATATATATAAAATAAAAAATAATATATATTATATATAATAATAGTATATATATATATATATATATATATATATAAAATATATATATATAGTATATATATATAAATATATATTATATATTAATTATATATATTAACTTATAATAATATAAAATATATATTTATATATATAAATATTATCATATATAATATTATAATATATTATATAATATGATATATGTGATATGTGTGTGATATGTATGTGATATGTATATGGCGTCTAGTGACTGAGAGACTGATTGTGAAGAACAAGGTCGTAAGAAAGTGGTAGAGAATGTTGAATCAAATTTTACATCTGAAACAAGATTAGAGAGAATGAGTAAGGAAGAAGAATGAGGATATATTTTAGTTTAATGGATTTGCAACAGGCGGATGATAGGATTAATAGGAAGCTTATGCAGGGTTAGTGAGTATATTGTTGTGTACTTCTAAGGAACAAAAGTAGTATGACGATAGCGAAGGGTGTGTAAGAATAAATGGGTTGGAAGAATGGTTTAGAATTTATAGCGGCGAGGAGCAAAATGGTATGTGCAACTGTAATCCTTTTGCGTTCCGGACTAATATACCGCTCACGGTTTCTTTATATTATTTTTCTGGACACTGAAAATATATAGTTGCCATTGAGATTCTGTCCTCTTCCATTATAATTTCTTGTCCTTTCTAATAATTTATATCTCTATTTTGAACTTTGTGTCTCCTCTATTCTTTCTATCGTACTATATCATCTTTTCAATTTTTCTCCGATCTGAGACACCTCTCTGGATTTTAAATCTCAAACCTACCCTATTAGCTTCTTCTTTCGTGTAGCAGGGAAAGCAGTTTGAAAAATGATATGTCATGATGCATGTTATTATAAGTTACCTATCTCATATCGACTTGGAGGCTGCCCAATATATATGCAGTGATTTATTTTTGGTGGTGATCTTAAGAGATTTGACGAGTATGGTAGAGCGATTACTGCTCTCTTGCAACTTAGAGAGCTCACTAAAATTAGGATAAGAGCAAGGTTATGGTGTAATGAGACACGTCCTCGATGTTGAAATTATTTGGATAGTCGAGCAGCTGAATAATGTCTGAGTTTAAATATTTTGGACATATGTTGAATGAATAAGGAACGGATAATGCAGAGTGTAGTAGGAAAGTTGTAATGCACGGAAGTTGGCTGGTGCAGATTAAATCTTGGATGTAAACGGACTAGTTGTAAAGTATGATAGAACTTATGGACATTGAATGTGCAGGGTCTCACATGAGGATATGTTTATCTGTATTATTGTATAGTAGTTGAAACTATGGTCTGGAATAAGAGTATAATTGTCTAAAGTAAAATGTGTTCAGAAGGACAATCTTTGGGTGGTTAGGTGTGAGTAAGGAATTTATAAAAAAGGAAATGATAACGCATTAGGGAGTTGTGGGGCATGAAGAAAGGAGTGTAAATGAGAGATAAGATGAAAGTACATTAGATGGTTTGATCATGTGGGAAGAATGAATGATAGTCGGTGGGTTAAGCGGATGAGTTTGGTGAGTGTGTTGGTCAATCGACCGCTGGAGACCGAAAAAAAATGTGGATGATAAGTAAAGGAATCCTAGAGGTGAGAAACGTGAGTTTGACAGAGGCGAAAAGACAAAGGTGCCCAAAATAGAGAGTGAATGTCGGGTTTTAGGGGTATGGTTGTGGCTCCCCTGCGGACTAGGTATGAACCTTACATTACGAGAGCCATAGCGAGTGGTCCGATCGCGGGCCCGTGATGCTCTAGGGGGATTTTCTGACTGCGCTGATTCTCACTATATGGCATAAAAGGCGAGAAGGCTGGCTTTCTTTGTCGACTTGCTCATATTCTCTCTACTATTTTCTGTTTCCAGTGCAATGTATCGGCAACCTTACCCCCAGTCTGGGGAGAGAAGGGGGGTGATGTGTTATATATTATATATTATATATATATATTAATATATATATATATATATATATTATATATATAATATATATATATAATACTATAATAATATATATTATTATATAATATATAATATATATTATAGAGAGAGAGAGAGAGAGAGAGAGAGAGAGAGAGAGAGAGAAGAGAGCGGCGAAAACACCTCCCCGATTTGAAACGCCAAAGAAAAGGAAACAAAAAGATACAAAAAAGAGTTTTTATATTATTGTGATTCTTTAAGTTTTGAAAATAAGATCACTTAATGGCAGCCGTCAATTTCGACGTAGTGTTGAAGTCTCTCTCGGAAGTTTTCCATTGCACTGCGGATCATGTCCTGTAGAATCTCAGAGATTTCTTGCGTTATTGCTTGCTTGAGGTCTTACAAATTTCCTGGCCAGTAATGGTACACCAGTAATTTTAGGTTCCATCACAGGAAAAAATCACAAGGGGTCAAATCCGGCGAATGTAGTGGCCATCCAATATCACCCCGTAAAGAGAAAAGATGATCAGGAAACAATTCTCGGAGAATATCAAGTGAACGTCGAGAAGTATGCGATATGTCACCATCTTGCAGAAACCATACATCTTCCGGAACATGATCTTTCAGTAACTCGTTGACTTTTGGAAGGACAAACCTCTCGAAAATTTCACAATAACGATCTGACGTTACTGTCACAGTAACACGGTGCTCTTCGAAGAAATAAGGACACCATACACCAAAATCATCTACAGGAGACCAGACAGTACCTTTAGGACTGTGAAGAGGTCGTTGTTAGAGTTCCAGAGAGTTAATGTCAGAACAGTACCTAAAGACCTGTTTGTTGACCATTCCCGTTAAATGGAACAGATCAGAATAGCTGTTGGTGGAACGTTCATGAGAATACCCCGACACCGAGTCTTTTTCACTCAACTCCTGCACGACTCTTAGTTTGTAGAGATGCATGTGGAGTGTTGTGCGTAAAATTCTTCGGACACTAAGGTCTGATATGTGTAGGGTAGCCACTTATTTCCTTGCAGAACGCCTGGGAGACTACTGTATCAAAGCTCTTACAGTTACCACATTTTCCTGACCAGTTGCGGTCCTGGGTCGGCCACTACTTAATCTTTTTATAGCCGAACCTGCTCGTCTGAAGTTCAAAACGCAACGACGAATTGTTTTTCCATCCGGAACTGGCTCATGACGACCGAGCGCAAAGTATATCCGAAAGGCACGCTGCGTCTTTTTCACGGATTCATCATTTTTGACAAACTTTTCGAATTGAAACTATGGTAAACATTGATAGATACATGAACCCACTGTCCTAACGAGACCACGCCCACTGCTGCAACTC
>JABUQX010079311.1:35000-36886 GCA_015478945.1 Trachelipus rathkii | reverse complement strand
GATTACAAATTTACAAAAATAAACATAAAATACAAAATACAAATGAGGTCATACCATACCTTTACCTTTGTTTTTAACATAACACGGAAATATCACGGACTGCCCAACTTCAACAGTAAAGGCCTGTGGACGGGAAAGAAATGTCGGTATTTCGTCATCTGTTGCCCCATAATTGTAGTCATAATAATCTTCTTCAAAGGCTTTACTAGAACCTGTAAAAGAAAGAAAGAAAAAAAATTATCAACACAACTGGTAGTAAATGATTACATATCATTGTTTGTATTGCAAAAGGTCGTATGTATCGAAAATGAAATTGTTGTATTTTGGTTTATATATTTTAAAGTAACCAGTTTTAACCTGCCTAAAGTGATTTAAATTGTATCACTGTCGTTAATGCAAGAGGTCGTATGTATCGATAATGAAATTGTTGTGTTTTTGGTTCACATTTTATAATATATATATTATATATATATATATATATATTAACTATATATATATATATATATATATATATATATATATATATTATATATATATATATAATATATATATATATATATATATAGTATTATATAATATATATATATATTATATATATATATATATATATATATATATATATATATATAGATATAGATATAGATATAGATATAGATATAGATATATATATATATATATATATATATATATATATATATATATAGTATATATATAGATACTTATATATATATATATATAATATATATGTGTATATATATATATATCATATATATATATATATATATATATATATATATATATATTCTTTCTTTCTTTCTTTCTTTCTTTATCTACCTTTTTTTCCCAAGATTGGGAGTAAGGTGCGCTACAAGCATCGGAAAAAGAAAAGCAGCAGGAGAACATGACAAATGTCGAAGAAGAAAGCCCAAGCCTTACCGCCCCCTCTGTACCATTAATTAGTAAGAACTCGTTGCCAATCAGAAAAAAATCCACCCTAGAGTCTTCATGGGACCGCGACGGATCCACACTATGGTAAGTCGTCAAGTGTAGGGTTCATCCCCTGGCCCAGGTGGACCATAACCATACCCCCTTACAACACCCGCCATTCTCTCCTATCATGCACCTTTCTTCTCGCCTCTCCAAAACTCCACATTCTCTCCTGCAAACATTCCTACTGACTCAATCCACTTTTTCTTCGGTCTCCCAACAGGTCGGTTCCAACAACATTATAATATATATATATATATTAATATATATATATAATATATATATATACTATATTATTTATATATATATATAATATATATATATATATAATATATATATATATATATATAACATATATATTTATATATATATATATTATATATATAATATAAACCAGTTAAACAGTTATACCCTCCTGAAAAGGGTAAAAAGTTTCGATCAAATAGCAGCAAAATTGCACCCATGCCAATAAGATGCAAAACAGGTTTTTTTTCTGTACATATTTACCGAAATATAAATAAAAAAAATCATTTTCGGTACATACAACCTTTTGCAGAAACAAAATGTTAATAGAGTGCAAAAAAAAAAAAAAAAATGTCCAAACGAATGTCAAAACAAAATGATAAAATATCACAACGAAATTTTTGAACACTGAAAAGACATATCATCGGACCAAAACCAAAACACACGAATGTTCATATTTTCTATTTTTTTTTTTCAATGCATAAAGC
The DNA here is from genome assembly GCA_015478945.1 of Trachelipus rathkii. Classification (NCBI taxonomy): domain Eukaryota; kingdom Metazoa; phylum Arthropoda; class Malacostraca; order Isopoda; family Trachelipodidae; genus Trachelipus; species Trachelipus rathkii. The sequence goes on along the minus strand of JABUQX010079311.1, from coordinate 35,168 downwards.
ACGAATGTGTTCGGAAAGTTATAACACCCCTTCCTCCCTTCCAACAGCGACCTTTTTGAAGGGCTGCGGAGTCGTAAAATAAATTTTTCGACTCCAACTCCGACTCCATTTACACAGGAATTTTCGACTCCGACTCCTGGAAAATTGCACGACTCCACGACTCCACGA
>JABUQX010079311.1:15000-27500 GCA_015478945.1 Trachelipus rathkii | reverse complement strand
TTCTACCCATACCTGTTCCGTCCGGCAATTAACCGTTCGGTCTCAAGAGATCAAATATACTCTCCTTATTAATCCTTGCATTGTGCGTGATTCAAAAACCTTGCAAAACAGTTATATTCATCGTAGTTTCCATAATTCAACATATCACAAAACCACGTATGCATTCTTAATGTTATTTGACAACACAGTTTTCATCAGTAGAGGGATTGAGGCTATCTACCTTGCAGTTTAGAGTTAAACCTAGACTGATTGACAGTGGGTGATCCAAATTACAGCCTCTAATCACACTTAAAATCTTTACGTGCGTTAACTTAGCGCTGCCCCCGTATGAGTCCCAATCTGGGACTTTTTCCTTCGCTTTTACACCTTGGCAATCCGTCTCAATATAGTAAATTTTAGTATCAAACTTCTCTCTCTCTCTCTCGTCTCTCTCTCTCATCTCTCTCTTCTCTCTCCGTCGTCTCTCTCTCTCTCTCTTCTCTCTCTCTTCTCTCTTCTCTCTCTTCTCTCTCTCTCTTCTCCTCTCTCTCTCCTCTCTCTCTCTCTTCTCTCGATTATATATATATAATATATATATATATAGTAATATTATATATATATATATATATTTATATTATATATATTATATATATATAATATATAATATATAATATATAAATAAGTTTTTTTTATTTAATTTTTTAAAAAAAATAGTTTTCTTTATCTTTGTTTCACATATTTTTATTGCAAAGGGCGCAACTCTATTATGAAGAGTTGCCAATTTTGGTAGGATTTATTTTATGACGCTCGACGAGAGGAGGCCTTGTGGAAAAATCCTCAAAAATCGAAAAATTAAGAATAAGGTTTCTTTTTTACGTTGCCATGACAAACAGTGTTTTGAAAGCATTATAATTACGCTCTCAGTAGCACAAATTCGAAATGGCCTCCAGGTCAATTGATTCATATTAAAAATAATGTTTCGGAGAAATTAAATGAATTTTTAAATGTAAAATTTAGCGTCCTTTGTATAAACATTTTAACATTATTTTAATAGTATAAATAGTAATTTGAATATTTTATTACATTTAGTTTCTTTTTTTTTTTAGAGGAGGCCCGGCCTCCTGTGCTTCCCCCGTAAGCCGCGGCCGATTAAGTTATATATATATATATATATATATATATATATATATATATATATATATATATATATATAATATATTATATAATATAGTATATAATATAATATATATATAATATATATATATATTAATATATATATATTATATACTATATATATATATATATATATATATATTAAATATATATATATATATATATATATTAATAAATATTAAAATTATATATATATATATATAGATGTGTGTAGGTGTGTTGGTGTGTGTGTGTAAAAATTGTGTGTGTGTGTGTGTGTTGTGTTGTGTGTTGTGTGGTGTGTGTGTATGTGCTGAGCGCGGCGCGTCCGTATGCATATGGACAAGATTTTTAATTTCTCAAAGTTTGAGTATATAATAAAAACATGAAAAGTGTTTTTGGAGAAGAAAAACATTTCATATTTTAATTATTTATTAAGAGCCAGTTCAATCTTTATTTTCATTCACGCAGCTCATTTAAAGGAAAAAAAAACACATCAATGTTACTGAGTTATATAGAGAATCTTCTCTCATATCTGACGTTCCTTTTTTTTTATTCCTTTTTCCATTTTCTTCTTTTACTTCTTTTAAATTTTCATAATGATCCTCTCCTTCTCCTTCCCTCCGTCTTATTTCTTCTGTTCATCTTCCTTATTCTCTCTCTCTCTCTCTCTCTCTCTCTCTCTCTCTCTCTCTCTCTCTCTCTCTCTCTCCTCCTCTCTCTTCTCTCTCTCTCTCTCTCTCTCTCTCTCTCTCTCTCTCTCTCTCTCTCTCTCTCTCTCTCTCTTTTCTATCGCTTCGGGTACAATTGCTAAAACTAGCACTACCACTAATACTACTACTACTACTACTACTCCTATGTTGCCATGTTACTGTCAGATTCCCAATAAAAAAAATCATTTTTGTAGCTTTCTTTCCTCCCTCATCAACTGCTCCTCAAAGCAGAATTCGTCTCTTTCCGATCTTTGCGACTTTAATATTTCTGAGATAAGGGGATACGCATTTCCTCTTTCCTTTTGACGAATGCAGATTTCCAAGAGACTTTCTCCTGGATTAAGAAAAACAAATCATTGGCAAAGGGAGTATGATTAGTTCATTAATATAAATAAACAATAAGAAGTGTTTATGATAAATATAAATTTGCATTGATAAATGATTGAATATAACCAATAATAATATTAGAGACTGTTATTTAAATATTTGCACAACTGACGAAAGGAAAGTGTTATTACGAGAGTTTGTAAACAATTCGAAAAACCTAACAATGGACAAGACAAATATAAGGTATGTATGTATGAACGCATATTAGCACTCAAAAAGGAAAATGAACAAGCATGAAATACTCTCTCTCTCTCTCTCTCTCTCTCTCTCTCTCTCTCTCTCTCTCTCTCTCTCTCTCTCTCTCTCTTCTCTCTCCTCTCTCCTCCTCCTTCTTCTCTTCTCCTCTTTCTCTCTCTCTCTCCTCTCTTCTCCTCTCTCTCTTCTCTCTCTCTCTCTCTATGCTCTCTCTCTCTCTCTCTCTCTCTCTCTCTCTCTCTCTCTCTCTCTCTCTCTCTCTCTCTCTCTCTATTTTTCTATCTATCTATCTATCTATCTATCTCTATCTATCTATCTATCTATCTATCTATCTATCTATCTATCTATCTATCTATCTATCTATCTATCTATCTATTATCTATCTATAATTCTATCTATCGTATCTATCTATCTATCTATCTATCTAATCTATCTATCTACAAACTATCTTCTATCTATCTATCGTATCTATCTATCTATCTAATCTATCTATCTATCTAATCTATCTAATCTATCTATCTATCTATCTATCTATCTTACTATCTACTATCTATCTATCTATCCTCCTCTTTCTCTCTTCTCTCTTTTCTCTCTTTCTCTCTTTCTCTCTTTCTCTCTTTCTCTCTCTCTCTCTCTCTCTCTCTCTCTTCTCTCTCTCTCTCTCTCTCTCTCTAATATACTATATATATATATATATAATATACATATATAATATAATAGATAATATATAATATATATATATATATAATACGTTATTTTATAATTACTCGGTTTATGCATACTACTAATTATATATATAAGTGATATTGAATTGGAATTTATATTTAATTTTATTACATCGTCAAGTTGACTCGACTTGGATGATTGAAAAAGTTATTAGAAACAAGTTATAAGTAATAATATATTTGGAAATTTAATAAATAGGAATTTTGATAAAAAAAGAATATAAAAAATTTATTAAAATATATTTGCAAGAAATATTTTAACAAGAAATAACTTATTTCGTCAAGTAAAATTTTAACAATAAGTAGACGTCCAATATAACAAAAAAAAAAAAAGAATATAAAAAATTTATTAAAAAATATTTGCAAGAAATATTTTAACAAGAAAACGAAAAATAAGTATAGAAAAAAAAAAAATTTTTTTTTTTGGAATTTTTTTTTTTTTATAATTAGTTTATTTAATTTTATTTGAACTTTGTTAAGAATATTAGAAAATTTTTATATATTTGAAAAAAAAATAAATAGACTTTCAATTAATTTTTTTTTTTAATTTTTTATTTTCTTATTTTAGGTAGGCCTCTTTTTAAACCATTTGATGATTGCTATTTTTAGCTATTTCTCTCCACTTGTTGCTAATATTGTCATAACTCTATTGAAGAAATAATCCATTTTTTTATTCATTAATTCATTATAATACGTCTTCCAGAAAGTTTCTTAAATTCATTTCGATTTTTATTTATTAGTTTATTAATGTCATTATTTATTTTTCATTTCTACAGTCAACAGAAATGTCCATTTCTGTCTGCATATTTTATTAGCAAATCAAGATCTCTAATGTTCACAGTAACGCAGGCAAACTCTCTCTCTCTCTCTCTCTCTCTCCCCTTCATCTTCCGACTGCACTTCCACACCTTAAATTCCTTTATATCCTGCTATATAAAATTTTATTTATAAGTTATTTTTTATTACTATATATTATAATATATATCTTTTATATAAATAATATATATATAATATAGCTATATGATAATATTATATATATACTATATATATTATATATATATATAATATACCATAATTAGGCCTTTATATATAATTGAATAGTTTATATATATATATAATATAATATATACATATATATACCGTTGAAGTCGGACGCACTGGAAACAGCTGGGAAGAAGAAAGGATGATAAAGAAACCATAGAAAAAGAGATTGGAAGATCTATCTGGAAAGCTCAAAATAGTTTAACCCGCGATCTTAGAAGAAAGATTGAATGATGACAGGAGGAGTAAAATTTAATCAAATTTTCAGTAAATACACTTTCTACTAGCTCGGTAAATATTTCAATACTCTTCATAGATGATTATAAAAATTTAAAATCAAATTTATTATATGCCACTAAAACCTAAATTAATATTTATAAACATTCAAGAAGAGGAGCAAAAATACTCTGGAACAACTGCAAAAGGTCTAAAATAAACAATGAGTTTAAAAAAAAAAAAAAAAAAAAAATTATTTGAATAGTCAGTGAAAGAGCATTTGTTGTTAAAGAGGAAAGAATCGGATTTTTCGTTTCGCGGGCAGAACGTTATGAAAGAATTTTCTTTGCATGGTGTATAGGGCGAGGCGCCCAGTGTGGGCTAAGCAACCGGATACCTTTCCTTCTGCGTTTTATTTTATTACTCTTGGACCAGCGTTGGGGATTCTTATAAGCTCCCTAGAAGCACAAATCATCTGGCGAGAACTTTCTCCCCGCAAGACACGAATTTTGAGCCTAATGGAAAGGGAAGATGGCTAGTTCTACTGAAAGGGCCGAAAACCCTACCTGAGAGTGTTTAACTCGAGGACTGGCGTCGGAAACCATTACGCCGAGAAATGGTTTTCTAGAGTTTTCTAAGGTTAAGAGTTTCGGGCCAGAAGGTAGACGCTGGTTCAACTGACAGGGCGAAAGCCCTTCCTGAGTTGCTTATAGATTATATATATATATTATATATATATATTATATACGTATATAGTATAGTTAATATATAAGATATAATATATATATATATATATATGCTATATCTATATAGTTAATTATACATTATAATATTGTTCTATTATATTATCTCCCTCATTCATAATATATATTATAATATAATATCCTATAATAATAAAACTATATATATATAATATATATAAGTTGTATATATAGATAATATATATATATATATATATATATATATATGAGTGTGCTTTTGCCTGCGTGCTTACTAAAATCATTAATATTAAAACGGTGAAATCTGAAACTAAAAAATTGATATATATTTTGACTAAGAAGTTATTTGAGAAAGCTCGTACAAGTCCCGAGTCGCCCCCGAGTCCCCCCCGAGTCACCCCCGAGTCACCCCCCGAGTCCCACTTCGAGTCCCGACTTCATTCTAATCACATTTGCAGCAAATGAAGCAATAAATATCGGAAAGACAAATGATGGGTACGAACGATATACCGTTACGATGTTTAGGAATATTTATGACCCTTTGTTTCACTTGCTAATTTCGGTTGGAATGTTTCTGTATAAAGTTGTTACTTAAAGAAGCTCCTTTAAATAAGAACAAATATTTTTTTATAGTCTATATTACTACTACTATTTACAGCAAGAAAATAATAATAATAATAATAATAATAATAATAATAATAATAATAATAATAATAATAATAATAATAATAATAATAATAATAATAATAATAATAATAATAATAATGATAGTGATAGTGATAATAATAATAATAATAATAATAATTAATAATTAATATAATAATAAATTAATTATAATAAAATAATTAATACATAATAATAATCAATAATGATATACGAATAATAATAATAATAAAATAATAAATAATAATAATAATAATAATACATAATAATAATAAAATATAAATAAATAATAATAATAATAATAATATAATTAATAATAATAACTAATTAATTAAAATAAAAATAAAAGTGCTTTTAATTAAACAATGAAATTTAATTAAACGATATATATATATATATATATATATATATATTATATAATAATATATATATATATATTATATCTATATATTATATATATATCTATATATATATATGATATATATATATATATATATAAAGACAAAATATTAAGGGATAAACAAACTGACTAGAAATACAGAAAATATATATAAGAAAGACAAAATAAAACTAAAAATAATAAAAGAGAAATAATAAAAATAGGGAAAATAAAAACACAAGAGATAAAATAAATATCTAAGTAAAAATAGCAAGTCAAAAAATATATATAGGTAAATAATAAATACCAAAATCAGTGAATAAAGGGAATAAAACATAAGGATATGAAGACAAATACTAAATAAGAATCATAATAGATAAAGTAAATATCTAAATAAAAGGTAAGTAGATAGATAAATATATAATAAATATAAATAGATAGAGAAAAGCGCAAAAGGCATAAGAAAGGGGTAAACTTAGGTGAGAAATAGTAGAGTAATAAGTAAATAGATAAATAATAAATAATAAATATGTAAAGAAAAGAGCAAAAGGTAAGAAAGGGATAAACTCAGATAAGAAAATGTAGAGTCATTAGTATTCAGTGCCACTCTTCTAATCACACGAAGAAAAGATAAGGTCTGATGCTTATTTTAAGATTGTAAAACAATGATCCAATTTTTTTTTACTTTCTTTATTGACAAAAGCTTCATGGAAGAAGCTTGACATAAATTTGCATTTGCATCCTTACGTGAGCGCTCAAATGGCTTACATTAAGAAGCGTGTGTGTTTGTGTATGTGTGTGTGTGTAGGTGTGTGTGTGTGTAGTGGTGTGTGTGTGTGTGTGTGTGTAGGTGTAGGTGGGTGTGTGTGTGTTTTCAGCAACGAATGTGGAATTAAAAATGAAATACTTTGTTTTAATTAAAATATTTTGAGCTAATATATATATATATATATATATATATATATATATAATATATATATAGTAAGTATATATATATATATAATATACAACTTATTATATTATATATATATATAATATATTATATAATACTATTATATATATATATTTCTCAATATATAATATATATTATATATATCATATTATTATATATATATATATAGGTTATATTATATATAGAACAGCGGTATACACTCCGTACATTGTCTAACGGCTCCGAGGATTGTTATCAATGGTTCTAATCCTGGCGCGAGTGAAATTTTTTCCTTCATATATATAATATATATATATATATATAAATTATATATTTACCATTATATATATATTTGTGATCGAATCTAAATATATATATATATTCGGACTATAGATTATATATATATATATATATTATATATTATAGTATATATATATATAAAATATATATTATATATATATATAGGCATTACTAATTGTATTATAATTATTATATATATATATATAGACCTATATATATTAACATAGTATATATATTATATTCCATGTATATATATAATTTTTTACTATATATATATATATATATATATATATATATATATATATATATATATATATATATATATATATATATATATATATATATATTTGTGATGCACCGGAGGTTCGGCAAGTCCGGATATCCCGATTTTTTAGTGCCTCCCGGTGGTCAGCTCTTAAACTATGATAGCATTTTGAGTTTAACCAATGAGAACGGGTCAATTTAAATATGACGATATGCGGGGTGTTTGCCTTGTGGAGCGGGGATAGAGACTGGATTCTGTTGATAAAACTCGAGGAAGAGAGGTGTATGGTACGAGAGAGTGTAATATTTTCATATTCACGTATTTTGCAAGTTGTATGTGTAATTGTACATTCAATATATTCATAACTTAACCTAACCTAACCTTAACCTAACCTAACCTAACGTAGCCTAACCTAACGTAACGTAAAGTAACGTATCGTAACCTAACCTAACGTAATATAAAGTAACGTAACGTATCGTAACCTAACCTAACGTAACGTAATGTAAATTACGTATCGTAACCTAACCTAACCTAACCTAACGTCTGCGACGGGCTGTACGGGAAGTTTTTTTTATGTGTCGACCATTTGACCTGTCGACAGTTTTCCCTGTCGACGATTTAGGCTAGTCCCTTATGTTCAATAACTGTCAGTGATATATTACATTGATCAATTACCTTACTTGCCAGATTGACAACAACTATAAGCATTCCATAAAAATTAATTGTCAGAAATAAACTCTTGTGATCAATCATATTCCATTACTCCGATCGCTGCATATATATATATATATATATATATATATATATATATATATATACGATATATATATATATATATATATATATATATATATATATATATATATATATATATATATATATATATATATATATATATATATATATATATATATATATATATATATATATATATATATATATATATATATATATATAATCGCAACACACACATCACTACAAACATAGCCAACACATACAACAGAACAATCTATTCACATACAAATCACTCTTCTCATGCTTCCCTCATTGAAAATGCCGCGTATTAGGATGCGAACCCTCGGCTGCGGTGGCAAGCACTCCGACTGCTTTGCGCTGAAGCAGGGCTTGCTATCGGGCCTCAAATTCTTGCACTTTACCACTTGGCCAGAAACCATACAAATACTTTCCCTGACCAATTTCCGAGCTCGGGATTGAGGTTATTTCCGATCTCGGGATTGAGGCTATGTGGTGAGAATAACATAACATAGCAAATATATATATATATATATATCATATATATATATATATATATATATATATATATATATTTTTTTATAGTATATATATATATTTATATATAGTTATATAGCATATATATATATATATATATATATATATATATATATATATATATATATATATATATATTATTGGTTATTATATATATATATATTATATTTATAAACTCTTTATATTTGTTTGTATCCTTCTAGTTTACTCCAATTTAAAACGTCTCCAATACTTTTTAAAATTTTGCCAACTCTAAGCAATTACTCATCATTATATAATATAAAATTCTCAAATCATAAATATAAAACGTACAGCCATTTCATAAATATCATTCTTGTGCCCTGCACCTTAATCACACCACATACACTGCAATTCAGCTTGATTATATATATATATACAGTTACAAGGTTACAGTTATTATTGGTTATATATTTATACATACTATATTATACACGCTGCTACATGTTATCATGATGTTGCTGCTACATGCTGTTATTGTTGTTGTTATGTTGCTATGTTACATATACACATACATGTTACTACAGTTACATACATAGATATATAGTTATACAGTTAATACATACATATATATACATATATATATATATATACATACATACATATATTATTAAATAAACAAAAGTTATATTGTTGTTATTTACATATATATTGTTATATTATTATTATTGTTATTGGTTATTATTATTTATATATTATTATTATATATTATGGGTTGTATATATATATTATACTTATATATATTATTATATATTGTTTTATATACATATTTATTATATATATTATATATATTATTGTATATATATTTACATATTATTATTATTTCATATTACATATATATTATTATTATTATTATTATTATTATTGGCTGTTATTATTATATTATTACATTATTATTACTATTGGCTGGCTGTCATTGGTTATTACTATTACTGGTTACAGCTATTGTTAGTTGCCACATACATTATTGTTGTTGTTATTACCGTACATATACTACATACATACAGCTAGCATACATAGCATACATACAGCGCCACATATTACATTATTATATATATATATATATATATATCTATATATATATATATATTTATATATATATATATATATATATATATATATATATATATATTAGATTTAAATGTAGTAAAATTTACAGATCTCATTACAGTTTCCACTTAAGATATTTTATATTTACGCATTTCAGTTATCTATATATGTTTTGAAACTTTATTTGCTGTTTTCTTATATCACATTATTATTATTATTATTATTATTATTATTATTATTATTATTATTATTATTATTATTATTATTATTATTATTATTATTATTATTATTATTATTATTATTATTTTTTTATATATATTATATACATATATTATTATATATATATTATATATATATTATTATTATTATTATTATTATTATTATATTATATATATTATATATATATATATTATTATTATTATTACATATTATTATTATTAGTAGGTTTTGTCGTTATGTTTGTAATTTCAACCAAATTAGAAATTAATAATATTGGGTATTGTTTTTCATATAATGTATTTTTAATGTGAATAGATAAATTAAATAAGATTTCAAATAGTATATATATATATATATATATAATTATATATATATATATATATAATATATATATATATATATATTATATATATTATTAGTTATTATTATATATATATTATTATTATTATATATATTATATATATATATATATATATATATATATATATATATATATATATATACACTGTAAAAGGAGTAAATATATAATATTTTGAGAAATTATAAGGTTATTTATTATAATTAATCTTACGTAAAAAAAGTACATGAGAAATATAATTTTGAAGTATTAAATTGTGAGTAAAATATGTTTCCTTATCAAATAATATGAGCTTTTAGATAAGATCAGGTTAGCAAGCTCAAATTATACTCAAAAGAGAACGTTACTGGCGTACGCAAAAAAAAATTGTTTTGAGGGGGACTGGAGGGGTTCGGTTGAATCTTTTGGAGTAAAGAGTATTGATTTATTTTCCATTTTAACTCATTTTTCATTACGTTAATTATAAAATTTTAATAAAATTTTCATTTCATCAAAATTTTGGAGGGGAGGGGAGGCTGTAAACCCTAATCCCCAAGCTTTAAAGATAAAGGTTCTCTACTTCACGAACACATATATTTTGGGCTGTGCATGCCCACATACTATAATCCCCCATAAGCTCCTATGATTTTATAATAAATCTGAAAAACTCTTTAACCTTAAAAAATGTTTGAAAGTATCTCCCCCCCCCTTCACCTCTTCCTCAACGATATATACAGCAAAGATATATATATATATATATATATATATATATATATATATATATATATATATATATATATATATATATATATATATATATATATATATATATATATATATATATATATATATCAGTGATTTCTTTTTTATGACCGTGCCCCATCTAAGCATCTCTGAAATCTTAACGCCACTCCTCGTCCCCCTCCCTGTGACATGCAATTTTCATTATTCAAAAAGTGAACTCCTTTTCACATGGGGGAAGGTTAAAAGGTCATTGATGTGGTCTTAGCAAGCTACATGGCAACCATGAAAGAGAATAATAAAAGAACGAAAGAACAATTGAAGACTTGAAGAACTGAAGACGAAAATCACTAAGAAATTGTTAAAAAAAATATGAAAAAAAAACAACAAATAAAGTTTCAAAACGTAATAGCAAACAGAAATGCATATATATAAAATATTTTTAATGGGAGCTTCTTTTTTAATACTTTGATCATTTTAATTATTTCAGTAGGATAAAGGTACCTTAAAAATTTTTACTAACTGTTTGCGAGATCCTTGCGTTTGATGCCTGCTGCAGAGAGATTTTATATTAGGCACCAATTTGGTCTTCTTCAAAATCAAGTCTAGTCTCCTCCTCATTTAGTGATATCTAGTGGATTTCTTTTCTTCAGTAGCAAATCAATTACAGTACTAAAGCCACATTCAGCTAAATATGAAGAAAGGAAACAGTAGCAACAGTTTTCTTGCAAAGTTCGTTGAATTTGGGTATTTGGTTTCTGTCTCATCACAAAAGTCATGCCATGGCTCCTTTTATATTGAATAACGGTTTAACTAACTCATCATTTTGCATTTTCGAGAGTTCTTCTTGGTAATCCGTTGAGACATCCATTGAGACATTCATTGAGATCCACTAGCACTGGATGCACCACCCATGTTGGAAAATCAATTTGCTTTAAATCAGAAAATCTTTCTTTCAAATCAGAGGCCAATATTTTCAGATGATCCACTATGACAAATACATCAGCATTTGTCACCTCACGTTTTTTTTTTTTAGCCAATGAAACAAGTCAATATTTTTGTCAGAAATATGTCTTTGACATAACTATAAATGTAATGAAGTCAAAATCTTCGCCTTTGCGTTAAAAAAATGATATACAAATTGCAGATTTATAGTAATGATAGATAGTTTCATTCAGGT